>JAPZPB010000160.1:0-44739 GCA_037952635.1 Bryoglossum gracile | reverse complement strand
CACATCTACGGCGCTACCGGTATCGCCACCTCAATCACACCTCCCCCCTCCCCTTCCCCCCCCTTGGCACCGCGCCCCCCGCCGGCCTCCTACCCCGGCCCCCCCCCCCACCTCCTCTACAACCAACTAACCCCTTTTCCCAACCCTAGAGCAAACCCTCTCGCGATCTTCTCGAATATCTGCCCCAAACTCGAAAATATTGATCGCCCAAACGCCAGACGGCTCAACCTCCCCTTCCCTCAGACGATCGACAAGCTTTGGGTCTCAGGCACAACGGCTGCTACTCTTTGCATGTGGACATGGTCATGCTAGGCCTTTCATTACGCTCCAACTAAGCACCCAGGAGGGAGGCTTGCGGGAAGCCGAGGCCGTCTGGCACACTCGGGACAAACTAGCTACTCCCGTGTATTCCAGATAGGGAGCGCAGTCAAGGCCGTTGATTTCCAATCGCCGTTGCCGCAGACCAGAGGAGCATATAAGTCCCATATACCAGACACTTAAATCCGGATGGGGCCAACAAGAAACCAAACTGAGCGCAGGCAGCGGAAGGACAGTGTTGCCAGCAAGCGTTTGGATGGGAGCGACGAGCACCTACCATCAAGAATGCCCACTATACCCATAATACCGTTAGTGCTAGATGACGGGCCTATGGAGGTAGATGATGAGAGTGAGGCGATGGATGATATTGATGCGGCGGAGGAGTATGAGCGGCGGAGAGGGAGAGGGTCGAGGACGCTGTTCCATGCGCAGAGGGGGGATGATGATACTGTGTAAGTGCCTTCCAACCGCAAATATTTCCACTTCCTCTTCTTTACCTCAGCACTAACAGAGGCGAAACAGAAATTCGACAAGGTCCCTCTATGACTGGGACGTAATCTACCTCACCATCGCCGGCCGCCGCTACTGCGGCGAATACTACATGCCCAACGACGAAGACGAGCAAACACGCATGCAAGTCCTGCACGACGTCTTCCTGTACCTCCTCTCCGGCAAACTCACCACCGTTCCCCTCTGCTCCCCGACCCGAATCCTCGACATCGGCTGTGGAACAGGTGACTGGGCTATTGCGATCGCAGATGAATACCCTGAATGCGAGGTGATTGGGACTGATATAGCAAAGATTCAACCTTCTGCTGTTCCACTAAATGTGTTCTTTGAGATCGATGATGCGGAGGAGGAGGGAGGGTGGACGTGGCCGGAGGACGAGTTCGATATGGTGCATTTTAGGAGTATGGCTGGGGCGTTTGAAGATTGGGATGTGATGTATAGGGAGACGTTGAGGCATTTGAAACCGGGGGGCTGGCTCGAGGTGTTGGATTTCGATAATCATACGCATTTCATGAGTTATTTTAAGGATAATCCGGATGTGTCGCGGTATCTAGACGCAGTCAACGCAGCGGCAATAAGAGCGGGGAGAGCAAGAGGAGATGCGCATTTGAGGCCTGAACGGCTGACAGAACTCGGATTCGTGGATGTTCATGTTATGGAGAAGATTGTGCCGATGGGGATTTGGCCGGATGACAAAGAAGAACAGAAATTGGGGAAGCATTTTTTGGTTACGCAACTTTGCGGGATAGAGGCGCTGTGCTTGAGGCCCCTGACGGAACAATTAGGCTGGACTCTGGAGCAGGTGAGGGAGATTTGTGATGTGGTTACGATGCATATTAGGGCGGTGGCGTTGGATAAGGAGAAGAGTAAGGGGTTGGTGGTGGTGGTTAAGGTGCTGGCGGGGAGGAAGGCGGGGGGTGAGGACGAGGATGAGGGGGAGGACGTGGAGGAAGGGGGTGAGGATGAGAGAAGTGTGAGGACGATGACGGGACTTAATGGAGTGTCTGTTAAGGGGAATGGAGAGCCAGCAGGGAGGTGAGCTTACCAACTGGTGAGCTGTCGATTTGGTCAAAGTCAGCTGGAGAGAAAGTGGAAAGTAGAATAATGTATACTTTTTCTGGGCTGTACGGGACAGAAAGTCTGCGTCTGAAATCTTTAAGCGGGCGTCTGGGAAAGAGGAGGTCTTCTGAAGTTAAAAATTTGGAGTGCGATCTTGATGACTTATGACGGCTGAGATACCCTGCTCTATATTGAACAGAAGAGTGTGGTAAGAATGAAGAGAGGAACGGAGACTGGGAACTGGGCGAGAGAAAAGATCAGAGAGGTTCGAATATAATATTGTTATGTATATGACCTACTGTGAGTGCGAAATGAGAGCCTTGAATGCTCATGAGAATCTCATATTTGCTCTGGAGCGACCCGTTTCTGGTGAGATGAATTGAAAAACAAGGTAATGTAGCGCGACGTGTTAATTCTCCTGGCTAGGAAAGTGACATGTAGTAGAGAGAGAGAGAGGACAAGTTGCTTAAATGCATGGCCTCGAGAGTCCGGATTCTCAGCTTGAGCCAAGAACTTCACTCCCTGTCCTAGAAGCAGCTCAACACGGTCTAACGTCGCTCATGTTAAAATTTCGGTCCAGTCAAAATTCATCACAGCAAAACAGGTCGTACCCATTCAATTTATCCCCAATATCTCTCCACGAGAGACAGTACCTGCTATTCAGACCAAGACCATGCTATGCCAAGCTACCATCTTCTCAGATGCCCAGCTCCGAACGCCTCGCAAAATTATCGCAGTCAAATCAAACGGACCAATGTGTGCCATTACTTCACCCATCTCCGCGCCGGAGAATTCCCTAAACGCACCCGAACCCAGTGAACCCATCTACTATCGACGATAGTCTCGGTCTCGATCATGCGATCTGTCCAGGGGCTCTCGTTCTCTCATCCTGTCCCTATCACCTCTCTCTCGGATTGGGCTCCTGCTACGACTACGTGTACGTCCGCTTCTACTGCGTTCGTCGTAGTCTAATCTGTCTCGCTCATGACGACGATCATCTCTATCATCGCGACGGCGTTCTCGAGGTCGTTCATCTCTTGAGCGATCATCCCTGGGTGGTCTGTCGTCTCTAGGGGGTCTATCTTCTCTGCGTCCTCCATTCTCTGATCCGTAGCTGGGAATGTAGGTGTCCACAGATGAAACCCCAGGCCTAGTTCCTCGAGGTGGTCGGTCAACGTCGCGAGATCTTGATCTGTATCCTTCAGGACGATCTCCACCTCTGTTCCCATCGTAGGCTTGGCCATTGGGTGGAGGTCTTGGTGGTAGTCTGGTATCTGGTCGGTCACGAACCCAAGCTGGCCTACGCTCTTCCGGTGGTGGAGGTGGTACGCCATTCCGGTGATGGCCAACATGAGGTGGGGGATATCGTCCGTTTTGTTGATGGCGGTAGCCGTAGTTGTCACCATTGCTATAGCTCCCGTTTCCGTTTGCACCAGGCTCACCTGCCCAACCTTGTTGCCCTGCACCCATGCCGACGGTTCCTCCTTTAGGTGCCGGTGGTGGTGCTGCCTTCTGGCTTCTGAACTTGCGGCGATCTAACTCATGCGAGTCTTCCATTCTGGGAAGATCTCCAGCCTTGGCGGGGAGTGGGTGATTTCTGAAGTAGGGGTGGGTTAGGGCATCGATTGCGTTTGTACGCTTCTTCCAGTCCAGCCGAAGCAACTCGTTCAAGAGTGAAATAGCCCCAGAGCCATATCTAGAGATGTCAGTATGATCTCAATTGAGAGACTTGTATGGCCTTACTCTCGGAAGCGCTGCGGGAGAGACGGTGGACGGGGAGGGAAATTCAAGCCTTCGGACCCAGGTAAGGATTTGTATCCCGGCATAGTCTCTTCCGTGGGAGTGCCCATCAAGTCGAAGATGATCTTCAACTGGTTCGGGTCACTGTCACCAGCAAGAATAGGTTTTCCTGTCAACATCTCTCCAAAGACGCAGCTATGAATTGTTAGTGGATGCTTCAGATAGACGTATAAGACCCATCACTTACCCGACTCCCCATACATCGATCGCAGTGGTATACTTTCTCAGCGACAAGAGAAGCTCCGGAGGCCGATACCAACGCGTAACCACAAGGCATGTGTAATCCCTACGAGCTTCTCCAGCACCATGACCCTTCACAGGAACTGCCTCGTCGTAGTGACGCGCCAAACCGAAATCTGCAATCTGCAGGATGCCCTTGTTGTTAATCAGAAGATTGGCCGCCTTCATATCTCTATGTAAGATGTGGTTGTCATGAATATATCGTAGTCCTTCGAGAAGTTGTAGCATGTAGCACTTGATCTGAGGTTCATCGAATGTGACATTGGGGTTCTCCAGAAGCCCAGAGAGATCGTGATCCATGTATGGAGTGACCATATACATGATCGCGCGCTTCTTCTTATCGTTTCCTGAGCTGTGCTCGACAGCCATCTCTTCTAGCTTGAGAACATTAGGGTGGTCAAGGAGCTTCAGTAGCTTGATCTCTCGCAGAGCAGTGATAGGGAAGCCATCCTTCTCGTTGTGCATGAGGATCTTCTTTAGCGCAATAACTGCCCCCGTCTTCTTCGATCTCGCACGATGGACTTCGCCGAAGGTGCCCTCACCCAGCTTCCCGAGAACTTCATAGTCGCTGATCCTGGAAGTTCCTTTGAAGGTGCTTTGGCTTCTGGCATGCTTTTGGGCGAAGATTATGAGGTCGCGTGATGGACTGGATTGCTGAACAGGAGTGGCCATGTCGAAAGATGACATCAAAAGAGCTTAGAAAGGTCGTGTCTCGCGATGGGCACGCAATGATGCTACTAATCGCAGTGGTTTATAGATTCGAGAAAGGTTCGAGAGTGCGTGTGAAGATAAAGACGGAGAACTGAGAAGAATATACAGCCGTGCTGTGGCTTAATAGGGAAGCCTGGCGCACATTAGTATTATCGCTAGGTGACAAAACCAAGAGACGAGAATGACAGGCTAGACGATTGATATTCACTCTCTGAGAAGCTTCATGTTACTTTCGATAAAGGTATCACCTCCATCTCAGGTAGTGCACGGGCCATAGAGTCTCGGAAAGGTGAAACCTTAACCCGGAGCTCGATTTCGACGACACAGTCGAAAGTCCCAATTGCGCAAACAATAACTTTGTCTCGATTCAAACCACCCTATTTCCGAAGTCTGCCAAAGTAAGTATAATAAGTCCTTCTGGGACGTGATCAGTGGTGAAGGAGCTCGCCTACGAATGTAACTGATAGATTTCGACAGAGTACAATGGCCGGCCATGGATCTGGACCCGCTGGAAAAGCATACCGAAACCATCCCATTCAAATTCCTCCTGTCAGACCTCTCTACAGATTTGCTGCTACTGGACTGGGTGCGAGCATGTGGTTCTTTGTGAGTTTCCCTACCTGTGGTGTTGGTGATGTATTTGCTGACAATCTGCAGTTAATGTACAGAGCGAAGAAAGATGGTAGAACTCACCCACCCATTCCCCCAAATGAACCCAAGACTAATGAATATGTAGGAGCGGCATTATTAGGATGGAAGCACCCTTGGGATCATTGAACAGTCGTCAACGCTGCGGTGTTAGAAGTTGGGCATGGGGTTAGACCTAGGGATATGCAAATGGCCCGAACAGAAAGATAGTTCATGGTCACTTAGGGGAGCTGGGTGCATGCTGTACATATGAGGAAACGGTCGATGCGGTCTAAAATTCACTCCTGGACGCCTATGCCAATTTCAGGTCTATCTATGCTATGCTAGGCTGTTCTGTCATGCCGAGGCAGGCTTCTCAAACAGGTAATGACTTACTCCCCAAGTATCTCCACCCTCATAAGCAAACAGCTCGGCACAGGCCATATAGAAGATTTGCCATCTGTGATACCACATGGCAGTGTTCTCTGTGCCATAGGTCTCTGTCAAATGTGGCCAAATCTCCTTCTTGCTTGCAGTCATTTTAGATAGCCAATCCTAGAACTTGTTAGGGGAGTGATGAGGGGTGGATTCAAAGGCTTACTTCACAAGTCTTGGCATAGTTCTTGCCATTGACCCACCACTGAGTCTCTAACTTCAAGTCCTTCTGGAAAAAGAGAAGCAGGTCGGCTGAGGGCATCGTTCCCCCAGAGAAGAAATGAGTGCTCATCCATCCATCTTCGAAATCATAAGGTGTTGTCTTATGAGCAAAGATATGAACGAATAGCTTCCCCGAAGGCTTCAAGGCTCGTGAAACCTTGGCCATAAGAAGCTCGTAGTTCTTCATGTGCTCAAACAACTCAATAGAAACAACTCGGTCATAGCACTCTCTCTCAAACTCATAGTCCACTACGTTCCCCGTGACGACTGTCAGGTTTTTAAGGCCCTTCTCATTAGCCTTACCATCAATGTAGATCTTTTGAGTCCTCGAATTTGAGAAAGCAGTTATTTTGGAGTTCGGCAGAACCTCAGCAAAATACAGAGCTCCCGAACCCCAGCCACATCTGTTTCATGTTACTAAATGGTTTCATAGAAAAAATAGGCAAATGCCACTCACCCAAGATCCAAGACACTCATTCCATCTTTCAATTGAGCTTTCTTAACGTAAGTCTCTAACATTGCGATCTCGGCCTGAGCAAGAGTCTCTCCTCCTTTGGGATACAAGCACGATGAGTACTTCATTCTCGGGCCCAGACAAGCAGTCAGGACACCAGTGCCGACTTCATAATGCTGCTCGTTTGCAGTAGCAGTTTCGATGGCGATAGGTCTGCTGCGAAGGAGCTCTACATATCTCATCTTTTTGGCGTAAGCCTCTTCTAGAGAAGTGCTCTTGACAATCTCAATCCGATCTCTCAGCTGGCGCCTAATCCCAATCCTGATCACCGCATTAGGGAGGTATCCTCCATCCAGAATCCAGTCTGTCCGATGTTAGTGACCGTGATATGGAGGGTCATGCGAATGCTAGGGCTACCGTAGTTCATTTTTGCGGGAGGTTATGACCTTCAAATGATTTGATGGTTGAGGAATGGAAGGAAGAAGTTGTGAGATGGTTTGGACTGGATTTCTTTCGCGCACTGTTGAAGGGATGGCATCAAAGCGCGGAGTGTATCATCCGCAACAGAGATGTCGCTAACCGTAGAAGCGGCAACAACGTCACTTAGTGATCAAGACATCTCTACGGAGGTACACACCTAACTAACCCTTTTTTGCTGGGTGTTTAACGCCCTGGATTTATCGAAACGACACGCGACCATTCTCTTAATTCGAATATTTTGCACATTTCCGAACCAACACTTGAGCTCAACCTAACACCACATCCTACATGTCCAATCAGGCCTGGGTGTCCAATGCAAGGAGACATTCAAGTGGGTCAGTAAACATCAAGTTTTCGTGAACACTTAAGGTACTCGAGAACCCATACATATATCTCTCGTAAATGTTCTCATGAGTTCGGGCAAGTTCAGTTGGTTAAATGAGTATGCTTACAATACATTTCATTCAAGTACTGTAGGTCATTTGTATTCATTCAAGCCAAATCTAAGGACAAATTAATCTACGAGAACTTTTAATCTTACACAAGCGGTGCAGTTGATTTTATAGGCTGCAACTCTGTGTCAATATTTATACACTAATTTTACTGATATGTACGCATTTCTTCCAGCACCAGCTTGTAGGTCTTCCGCTGCTTTGCCTTCCTTGTGACCGTAGTCTTCAAGGCGCCCAAATATCCTGCAAGCTTCGGCAGCAAGTAGTGTTCAGCTACCCAAGCAATGGTAATATATCCAATCCCTAGCACAACGATGAATACTTTAAAATCCCAACTCATTTTTGTCAGTTGCATGAAGCTTGCAACCCCTGCCGAAGGATCGAAGAGCATGTAAGAGGAGAAGAGTAGTGCAACCACGATCGTCACGACGAATGGTACTGTTATTGTTAGTGTTTGGCCTGGTAGAGGAGACCGATCAAGTCCCAGACTTACAATTATGCGCCATTGACTGACGGAATGGTGGCCCCACACTCAGTACAATACCGGAAAGTATGTACTCATAACAAGAAACCAAGAATAGGGTAGTGTTCTCGGAATTCTCGATATTGGATCGCTCTTTGTCTAGATGAGGAGGAATGAACCTAGGCAGCCATCGTTAGTGACATGAATCAAAGTTTTTCACAGTGTTTCTTACCATGGTTGCCTCTGGACAGCTCGGAATCCAACGGCTTGAATCAATATACATATTGTAATTTGCCCAAGTAGAGGGGTCAGCACCTTCCGAGAGACGAGGTTCGCTGTGGGCTTCTTTCGGCACAGCACTGGGAACGGGCCAGTCCACCCCACTGGTTACATGTGAGTTTTGGTAGAAGTTTAGTTAGGGGAAGTACCTACTAAAAATTGCGATTGGGAGGATCAATATCAAATCAATAAAAAGGAACTTTCAAATTTTAGCATTAAAGAGCGAAATTTTCTGAATTAAACATACCTGGAAATCTCCAAGATTTGACGCAGACGCGTACAGGAGACTGACGGAGGTGAATTGTATAGCCGAGTACAAACTCATGTACTTGAAGCAACTGAAGCTTGTTACCAAGGCAGCTCGTCCCTCACTGATGACATTGATTAGCTAAGGGCATGCAAGCTTCGAGATCGAACATACCGTATGACTTCTGGAACACATGTGATGTCAAACACACGACTGGTGAAAGGAGCAGCCACGGAAGCCTCTGCTTCAGAAAGGGAGATTCCAACGTCTGCTGCCTTCAGAGCACCACAATCATTAGCTCCATCCCCACAGAACCCACAGCAATAATCAATGCTCTGGAGCTTTTCAACCAGCTCATGCTTCTCATCGGGATTCATTCTTGCAAAGACCTGGCCGCAAACAAGCATCTAGGAGTGGTTAGCAAGTTTTCCACGGATATATGGCTAGTACTAACCCTCTTTAGCACTTCTGGGGGAGCGAAGTCAACTACCCATCGGAAAACATCCCCACTAACTGCTAGGGAATAATTGCGGAGATTGGTGATGTCGTAGGGAAGTGAAGCATCGCTATCAGCAGGTGGAGGAAGTGGCTAAACGTGTCAGTGCTGCATATATTCGCGAAAGGGGAGAACTTACCGTGAGAGTATTCTCATCCAGTGTAAAGATGTTGTTGTCAATACTCTCCCAGGAAAGGCGAGCTTTCGGGTCTTGATAGTTGCCTAATTATCTTCAGCAGCTGTGCTAACACTAATGGACGATGCATACCTTCGGCAAAATGGGGAACAAAGCAATGGGCGCTCTTGTCAATCAGGTTGCACTCTCTAGCAACACTAATTGCAGTCAAGATATTGTCGCCAGTGCACATAACCTTTCTGATCCCAGCTTCCGTGAGCTCGTCCAGAACACCAGCAGTGCTCGGCTTTAATTTGTTCTCGAAGATAATGAAGCCGACGAAGTTCAATCCGGATTCTGCTTCATCTCGTTTCATTTTCTGGACCTTGACCCAGTTCAACTTTGCGATATGTTTGGTGGCACAAGCAATGACTCGAAAACCTCTGTGGGTGTAATACGCCAACAGCTCCTCGTAATCGCCTGGGACTAGATTAAAGTCAGTAACAACAATGGGTTTGGTTTTAGAATAGTTCTCACAGCTCTCGGGGTTACAAATTTCTTTCATGCATTCGGGTGCTCCTTTGACATATATGTCACAGCCAGGAGTCCCGAAATTACGAACGATTACACTCGCTCTCCGAAGTTGAGAGGCAAACTCGAATGACTTGAGCACACCCAGTTCAATCGGTGACCTCTGTGGCAGGATTAGTAGAGCTTCTCCCTGTAGATGTGGATTTTATCTACTTACATTCTGAGGATCCTCATTATCGTCCAAATCATATTCCATACCAGCAGGTGGTCTGGCAATGGAAGGTGACAGGCTTCCTTGCTCCTCATCCTCAGCATCGCCACTTCTCTGTTCCCCTTCTTCGAATGACCACCCGGTGAACTCGAACATCTTTACATCGAGTGGATCCCCGACGATCTCGCCATCTACAACTCGTAGAGAGTGGCAAGTTGCCATTGTGTACAGCGCAGCCTTGTGAGAATCGTATCCAACTGTAGGGTCTCGTTCATAGGCTGCACTGGGCAAGAGAGTCAGGGGATCTTGTAGGATGTCGCTGAATCTATTAGAAGGCCGTTGTGCAACACGAATTCCAAGGACATCGAGACCATCCTCTGTCAAGGTTCCCGTCTTATCGAAGCAGATAATGTCCAATTTGCCGCCAACATTTACTCTTTGGGGGCTAATACAGAATATTTGCTTCTTCCTTAAGCGGGATAGAGCGAAATTTGTTCCGATGGTAAGTGTGGCGGGGAGGGCTGGAGGTACGACGATAGTGATCAAGTCCAGAGCTCTCACGATGATCAGATGCCATGCCAGCTTCAACCGAATGAAGTTCGCAAATGACGCAACGAAGCCCAACATGGCAATACCTCCCATTACAGAGATGTACTTGAAAGAGTCCCTGTAAAGTTTGAATCCCGTGGGCTTTGGGAAGAGCATTGATCGGACCAAGGCACCTTTTGTAGTGTTGAAGCCCGTTCTCACAGCCATAGCCAAAGCAACAGCCTCATCATCCTTGTCATCTTGTGGTCGTCGAGCACGAATGATCTTGGTTCCACAAAACAAGAAGTGCCTCGCAACTTCTGGAGCAACGGATGATGCAGCTAAATTGAGAGCACGTAGAGACTCGTCACTTGCAGGCACTTTTGACACGGGTACCGATTCGCCTACAGTAATTAGATTTATCCTTGTATTAGGACTTTGATCTTACCTGTGAGCATGCTCTCATTTACTATACAATCACCAGCCAGGAGAATGCTATCGCAAGGGAATTGCGTCAGAGCAGGATCCGTAACTTCATAAACGTCCCCAGGAACAAGTTCACTTGATGGAACATATCGCCCTGCAATGATTAGCAGCTGTTATTCAGCGTGATACAGGTTACTCACAGAAAGAGTTCCGGAGAACTCGGACGTCGCACTCGAATCTGGAGATCTCTCTTAACCTCTTCATAGTCTATAAACCAACATCAGGTAAATGCTCATCAATGGAAGAAATTGGCTCATACAGAACGCGTCTCTATGACAGTCGTGGTTATGCTCACAACTGAGATCAAGAATATACAGGCGGCGTAGTAGTAGTATTCGTCGACGGACCAAAGGAGCAAACTCGCAATCTGGAATACATAGAAGGGATGAAAGGCCTGTCTGGATTAGCTGGAAATAGGCGAATTAGAGTAGACTTACTGACTTCGTCTAAAAGCAGTTGAGGAATCGTCTTTTGCTTTATATCGATCATATTCTTACCGAAAACGAGCTCTCGGTTTTCCTTCTCATCACCGTCGATTCCAGCCCGGACAACTTTCACGTCAGTCCAAGCCGGGTCCTTCCAACTGTTGATTAGAAGGAACCTATCCTTCAGTGGGTGAAATGAGAACCGCATGTATCGATAGTCAAGAATATGAATGTTGTCAATGACCGGATCGTCATCCTCGTCATATAGAACGGAAAAACGCTTTTCTAAGCCACCAAAAACTGTCGACAAAGATCGGCCATACTCCTTAGCCTCAATATCCTGGACCTCAAATTCTCCCCATTGATTCTGAAACAATTAGAAAATTTCACTGACTAAGATAGAGTAGGATAGATAAGCCCACCTCGATTACAACCCATTTGCATTCTTTTAATGGACAAGGGCTACCAACTAGGCGTACTCTCCAACGAGGTAGCCAATGTAGGAGAAGATATCCAAGTCCAAGTGTAATCACACAGATTGAAGAATATAAGGCAAAGCATAGAGTGGAGGTCCGAAATCCAGCAACGACAATAGTCAGATCTTCTGCCACTATATATATCTTCTGACTTGTTCGATGTCCTCGCAAATGGTGGCTCGCATCTGTTCTTGCACTATCGCTTCGCAGAAGACGATCGTGTACAGACGCGGAGTGGTCTGAAGATACCCTTCTAAGATTTGAAAGCTCGCCAGCCTCTAGATCTACGTCGTCCTCCTGCTCGAAATTAATCTCAGATTCGTCATCCAATATAGCACTATCGTCTTCAGAGGATGGAGGTAATCCTTCGTCATCATCGTCTTGATAGTATGTGAAGCTAGTTGTAGAATCGGTACGCCTTCGACGATGGGCAAAGGAGGAGACGCTCGTGGGCACACTCTCCCCCATTGGACCCGCGAACACTTCATCCTGGGCCATTTCCACCTCATCCATGAACGAGGAAGTCGAGATATTTGAGTCTCGTCGGTAGAGCTGACCACGTCCATATTGGGTGCCGGGGGCAGCCTTTGTTCGAGAGCTGCTCCGGCGCCCAGGGTGAATGGGAACTGCATTAGAGGAATCCATTGTAATAGATATGTGCTGCTTCAAATGACACGCCCTGCGCGTGCCCGAGATTCCTAGGTTTATGTTCTCATGGTGGGGTTGACTTCGAGGGTATTTTGGACCGATTCGATGGTTGTGGAAAATGACATGCTTGGTTGCTGATAGCTCACTTCCCTTCTATGCGGCCTCGTACTGCACTAAAAACCCGAGCCTTATCGCCTTGTGCTGGACGAGTTTTTGGCGCTAGTTCTCCCAACGCTCACTCGCCCCAATCATTTATTTCACTAAGGTTGAACCCATAGACTTAATCAACACTTCCCTCCCCTCTCCTCTACACAACACGCAAGGTCTGCTCCCAAGACCTCTTTTTGCACACAATACATCTCGGCATCATCTCCCAATTATTCGTCAAGATGGCGGAAATTCCCAAGAAACAAACCACGACCGCTCCGTAGGCCACACAAACACCCCACATCAGGATGGAATTTTTAAAACTGACTATCGATCCTAGTACCCCTCAAAATACTCCAGCAAACAATGCTCCCATCTCCTCGCATGCTCAGCAACCTGGCGTCGGCACCATCAAAGAAGGTGTGTACACTCCGCTCATTTTTGACATTTGCCCCCACCGAAATTTGTACAGCTAAAATACTAACCGCCACAACAGAGGAGTTTGATCGCGCTGCAGCTGCATCCATCTTCGCACAAAATCCGAAACTCGTCCAAATGATCCAAGGCAAGCTGGGCTCTCTGGTTGGCCGATCCTCCGGTTACGTTGAGTCTCTTCCCCCACCAGTGCGCCGCCGCGTCGCTGGCTTGAAGGGCGTACAGAAGGAACACTCGAAGTTGGAGGCTGAGTTCCAGGAGGAGGTCTTGGAGTTGGAGAAGAAATACTTTGCGAAGTTCACCCCTCTATACCAAAAGCGTGCTACTATCGTTAATGGCGCCGCCGAGCCTACCGCCGCAGAAATCGAAGCTGGTGAAGAGGACGAGGAGGAGCAAGATGAGCCCGAACCAGCTGAGAAGTCCGATGAGGCCTCCGACGTCAAGGGTATTCCTGAATTCTGGCTTTCTGCCATGAAAAACCAGGTCTCGCTCGCTGAGATGATCACCGACAGAGATGAGGCTGCTCTTAAGGACCTTACCGACGTCCGTATGGAGTATCTTGACAAACCCGGATTCCGCCTGATATTCGAGTTCTCTGAGAACGAGTTCTTCACCAACAAGAGCATCACAAAGACATACTTCTACCAAAATGAGAGCGGCTACGGAGGCGATTTTATTTATGATCATGCTGAGGGAGACAAGATTGACTGGAAGGCTGGCAAGGATTTGACTGTTCGAGTTGAGAGCAAGAAGCAACGCAACAAGAGTAAGTCTCAACAAGCTTTATGATGATGGCCCTGTTAACTAACTGAACTTAAGCCACCAAGCAAACCCGTGTTGTCAAGAAGACCGTCCCTACAGAATCATTCTTCAACTTCTTCTCCCCTCCTAAGGCGCCCACCGACGAGGATGACGATGATGCTGCGAGTGATATCGAGGAGCGTCTCGAGCTAGACTACCAGCTAGGCGAGGATATCAAGGAGAAGCTCATTCCCCGCGCTATCGATTGGTTCACTGGCGAGGCTCTTCAGTTCGAGGAGTTGGATGATGATATGGAGGAGGGTGATTTCGAGGATGAGGACGATGAAGAAGATGACGATTTGAGTGATCACGATGATGATGAGGAGTCTGATGATGATGCGAGTTTTCACCTACAACACTAAAGAACCAACACTAACTCCCTTTCCAGGACGATGCGGCGAAACCTAAGCAAGAAGCTGCCGAGTGCAAGCAAAGCTAAATGCTAGTTCACGAACGTCCCGACATCTAAAAATCCAACTCCTAGCTTTCCGCCATCCTGTCCTTCAGATTGGCACTTCCACGCATCTACAGTTAAATGCTTTGGTGTAGTTCCCATTTAGGGGCTGCGATATTCCAATGCATTGGGGTTTACTGCTCGCATTATGGACATCTTTCCCTGGCCCTTCTAGACTAGTCTAACCCGCTCCTGTGGCGCCTGCTTTTGTGGTTGTTCTGCATCAATTCCTTCCGTCATGCAAATATCGAGAAGGGCGTTCTCCGTAGACAACAATCAAAAGTTTACTTGAACCCATGACCAAGCAAATACTCAACGTGAACCTAATGCCGAGTGATCCATTGCAGCGCTTATGAATGAGCCACCATTTGCATAAGAGATGAGTCGGACTTCCCCCTCATGTACAGTACCCAAGCCAGGTAGCCCATGACTTCGTGTCCCTCCCTTCCACTCCTCTTTGCCACATGAGAAACCATTCCTTCTTAGGTGCAGTGCCCCGCCAACAACTGCCCGCCGGAGTCGGAGACAAGGCTGAGGTCTGGCTAACCGGTTGAAAAACTTTCTCTCAGCCTTGACCATATATGACGCGAGAATTCAAAAGAGGGTCGAGGAAAAGTGTACTTGTGCTGGGACAATTACAAACCAAGGCCGTCCTGACTCACACAACTACACAACTACACAACTACACAACTACACAACTACACAACGGAAAAACATAACCGCAAACGCTCCCCCTTCCTCATCATAGAGGCAAACATGGCAACTGCACAAGAAATTCCTGTCTCCCCGAATGGCCCAGCCAAAGCAGTCTCCTACAGTCTCAGTGTTTCTCCAACTGCAACTTTCCATTCCCCGTCATCCAGCTTTGGGGGCCGGCAACTGACACGGACCATGACTGCCCCAAAGCAATTGAAGCCCTTCGACACCCAAGACATCAAGATCTTGCTTTTGGAAAACATTAACCAAAGTGGTCGTGATATTTTGGCTGGCCAAGGATATCAGGTTGAGGCGTTGAAGTCGTCACTATCAGAAGATGAATTGATTCACAAGATTCGGTAGGGCGAACCAAGATCAAAATACAGTCAAATGCTCAAGCTGACGGCTCCTATTTAGTGATGTTCATGTTATCGGAATTAGATCAAAGACCAAGCTCACCCAAAAAGTCCTACGAGAAGCAAAAAATTTAATCGTGGTGGGCTGTTTCTGCATCGGTACCAACCAGGTGGACCTCGAATATGCTGCGAGACATGGCATTGCTGTGTTCAACTCTCCCTTTGCGAATTCTAGAAGTGTAGCAGAGCTGGTCATTGCAGAGATTATTTCTCTTGCTCGTCAATTGGGGGATCGTTCCAACGAGTTACACAGGGGTACTTGGAATAAAGTCAGTTCTAAGTGCTGGGAGATCAGAGGAAAGACTCTTGGTGAGTTGGCAATGGATGAGTGGTTTTATGGGGTCAGTAACTAACATATCTCAAGGTATAATCGGCTATGGCCACATTGGATCTCAGCTTTCCGTTCTTGCTGAGGCAATGGGCATGTCAGTCATTTACTACGATATCATTAACCTGATGGCTTTGGGAACCGCGAGACAGGTCTCAACCTTGCAAGCACTTCTCAACGAGGCCGATTTCGTCACTTGCCATGTCCCTGAAGTACCTGAGACCAAGAACCTGATCTCAGTTGCACAATTCGAGCAGATGAAGCACGGAAGCTATTTGATCAACGCTTCTCGTGGTACCGTTGTCGATATCCCAGCTCTCATCAACGCTATGCGTAACGGGAAGATTGCTGGTGCCGCCTTGGATGTGTATCCCAGTGAGCCTGGGGCGAACGGTGATTACTTCACAAACGACCTCAACGCGTGGGCTGAGGATCTTCGCAGTTTGAAGAACATCATTCTCACTCCCCATATTGGTGGCAGTACTGAAGAGGCCCAACGTGCTATTGGTGCTGAAGGTAAGCAACTGGTCGGCAGCTGGCAATAGTCGTGCTTCTAACTTGCGTATAGTCGGAGATGCGTTGGTTCGATACGTCAACTCCGGTGTCACTCTTGGTGCTGTCAACTTGCCAGAAGTCAGCCTCCGTTCCTTCACACAGGACGAGCCCAACAATGCCAGAGTAGGTAGATACTCAAATCAGTTGATCTGCGCTGACACGAATAGGTTATCTACATCCATCACAACGTTCCCGGCGTTTTAAGAAAAGGCGGGTGACTCTTTCCCCCTCGGGAGACCGAGCTAACATTTCACAGTCAACGAGATCCTTGGTGACCACAACGTCGACAAACAAATCACTGATAGCAAGGGAGCTGTAAGACATGCAATCTGGTCATATGTCTAAATAGGTACTAACGATTCCAGGTGGCCTACCTCATGGCGGACATCAGCAGCGTCCAAACCAGCCATATTAAGGATATCGCCGACAGCCTAGAGGCCTTGAGCTGTGAGTCTTCCTCCCACTATCCTCAAACTCCAAGATATTACTAACAATGTTTTTAGCTCGCATCACTGTCCGTATGCTCTACTAGTTTCTTAATTGCATTTTCGTGGGAGCGGTGAATGGGGGAAACGGGGATTGCATTCAACTGGAGCAACGGGCGGCGTCTGGGAATAGAATCCCTTCAACACAGTGGAGGCATCGACGGATATGATGCGCAAGATGGAATTAAATTTTAGTCGGTACTTAATGGTTTGGAAATAGGGGGAAATTCAAAGCTCTTTTCTATATTCATGGTACTATTTGCGATGCTGATTCGTTGTGCCAATTGATCCCATGGTGCTTCACCCCGGTGATAAACTCTCATGCTCACAATTCCGAAGCCCCGGATATCTGCTATACTTGTTGAATTCGAGATGTGGAATTTTAGAGGAAAGGGGGATGAGCACTTTGCTCTGGCTATTGATTGCATGTCGGCATGACTAGTTGAAAAGTGTAAGTGCATTTCCGATCTTGTACTTTTAGTCGTTCCTGCACTGCACACATTCTGAATACTATCTTTTCTATAAACCCCCCCTCCCCCCCAAAAATACTAGATATAAATTCTCACAAGAAAGGACTCGTTTCCTTGCGAGTCCTTCTTGAAATTGTTTGATCGAAGAACTGGACTAGAATAGAAGCATGTTTTTGAATTCGAAGGAGTAGCCAGCCAGACTGAGAGTCGGAAATTTCCAAGTGTTACTCTTCGGCAATAAAACATACAGAAAGAGGGCATTGAAGGAAATAAATGAGGGGGAAAAGGGGATACTGCACAGCACAATAAACAGTTGGGAAAGGCTCCTTTTAAGTTTGTACAAAAGACCCCACAGACATTGCATGATGAGGATATTTGTACTAGGACATCCTTCCTGGTCGAAACAAGGATGATGATAGTGGATAGCATGATTCCTCAGATCTGTCAACAGCAAAGAATGAGGAATACTGAGTTTTCACACCAAGGTGTTGAAGGAAGAAACATTCTCCTGCTCCCAAGTTCAACATACATGGGCTGATCTGGTATCAGGTGAAGTCGGTTGGTTAAGGTCGGTCAAGGTCAAATAGGGGTCGGTTATACTCCTCCCTGGAACTCTCTCCCTAGGAACATTTGAAAGTCAAACCAAACTCACCTTGACAAAGGCCGTGAGGTGTAGTTATAATCTGGGGACAGCATTTCACTTGTCAATCGCATGCCTTACTTTCTTACAGTAGCACACCGAAACCTCAGTTTGGGGTGGCGCCCATTGGCTTTGTTTGGTCTGGACTGTAACTGCAAATCTCAAGTGAATAAATGATAAATAAAGATGGCTCCAAATTGGAAATATAGGTACAGTACCTACCTATTCAAATAGATACCGAATGAAGATATTCATAATTTATGAAAGTAACCAAGTATTGTTTGGATGCTCCTCCCTGTTCCCCTTCTCCTGCAGCTAGAAATAGGAGGTTGACGCTTGGGCACGCTAAATTCCTTGAGGACCGACAGTCCCTGGCCAGGGGGTCCAAATCCGATTACCTCGCAGGATAATTGTTGAAAATAACCGTCGTCCTACCACCTTCTGGACACTAGTTAATGCTACCTTCGCAGATGAAATAACGAACGTCTTCCTTACTCCGCGGCATTCCTTTCTCTAATAATTTAACTTTTGTCCTTCTCTTAAGCTTTCCTGTCTCATCCAGCAACAAAGCTGGTCGGCATCCTGCAGCTTCACAGCTCTTGTCCCTAGATTCTTCGCCCATCGAGCAACTCTAGAGCGGTAATATCAACACCGCATAGCCTAGATGGCGCACAATTATGAAGTAGGCACGAGAGCCTGGCAAACAGATGCCACCGAGGGATGGGTGGCTTCAGAGGTGTCCTCGAGAACCGTGGATGGGGACAAGGTCAAGCTGGTGTTCACGCTGGCAAACGGGGAGGTTTGTCACCAGAGCTCCTACTTCCATTGCTTCCTCCATTTTGTGCTTGCTAAAGGCTAACCTGTGGGTGTATGATAGACTAAAACCGTTGAAACGACTCTTGAAGCTCTAGCAGAGGACAATAACCCGAAACTGCCCCCTTTGATGAACCCGGCTATGCTTGAAGCCAGCGATGATTTAACGAATCTATCACATCTTAATGAACCTGCAGGTAAGTTGAGGGGAAGGGAAATAGCCGAGTCAATACTCATAAGTGGATAGTGCTCCAAGCAATTCGATTACGATACTCGCAAAAGGAAATATACACCTACAGTGGTATTGTTCTTATAGCCACTAACCCCTTTGCCCGTGTCGATTCATTATATGTTCCTGGCATGGTACAAGTATATGCCGGGAAGCAAAGAGCGACTCAAGCTCCCCATCTGTTTGCTATTGCGGAAGAAGCTTTTGCGTATGTATCTGCCTGTACTGTACGGGTTTCGTGCTCATCTAATGAACCTATAGTGATATGTTACGGAGCGGGAAGAATCAAACTGTTGTTGTTTCCGGGGAATCTGGAGCTGGAAAGACCGTCAGTGCCAAATATATAATGCGGTATTTTGCTACGAGGGAGTCCCCGGACCAGCCAGGTACGCGGAAGAAGGGCGCGGAAGCTATGAGTGAGACAGAGGAGCAGATTCTTGCTACGAATCCCATTATGGAGGCTTTCGGTAATGCAAAGACAACAAGAAACGACAACTCCTCCCGTTTCGGTAAATACATCGAGATCATGTTTGATGACAAGACGAATATTATTGGGGCTAAAATCCGGACATATCTCTTGGAACGATCGAGGCTAGTCTTCCAACCACTGAAGGAACGGAATTACCACATTTTTTATCAACTCGTTGCTGGAGCCACTGAGAAGGAGCGTCAGGATCTTGACTTAATGCCGGCGGACCAGTTTGACTACCTCAACCAAGGAAGCTCTCCTACCATTGATGGGGTTGACGACAAGGCAGAATTTGAAGCTCTCAAGAAATCTCTGTTGACAATTGGGGTAAGCGACACCCAACAATCCGAGATTTTCAAGTTGCTTGCTGCACTTCTCCATCTCGGTAATGTCAAGATCACCGCTTCCAGGACCGATTCCGTACTGGCACCCACTGAGCCAGCACTCGTAAAGGCCGCTGCTATTCTAGGTGTGGATCCGGTTGAATTCGCAAAATGGACTGTAAAGAAGCAGTTGATCACAAGAGGGGAGAAGATCACTTCAAATTTAACTCAGCAGCAAGCCACTGTGGTTCGAGATTCAGTTGCCAAATTCGTGTACTCAAGCCTGTTCGACTGGTTGGTGGAGAACATCAACCGCGCACTTGCCACAGACGAAGTCATAGCCCGGGTGAAAAGCTTCATTGGGGTTCTGGATATTTATGGATTCGAGCATTTTGCAAAGAACTCCTTCGAGCAATTTTGTATCAACTACGCCAACGAGAAGCTGCAGCAAGAGTTCAACGCCCACGTTTTCAAACTAGAGCAGGAGGAATATTTGAGGGAGGAAATCGATTGGACCTTCATCGACTTCTCTGATAACCAGCCTTGTATCGACCTGATTGAGGGGAAACTTGGGATATTGTCTTTGCTGGATGAGGAGTCCAGGCTTCCTATGGGCTCGGACGAGCAATTCGTGACGAAATTGCACCACAACTACGCCGCTGACAAGAACAAGTTCTACAAGAAGCCTCGGTTTGGGAAGTCATCCTTCACAGTTTGCCATTATGCTATTGATGTTACCTACGAATCAGATGGTTTCATTGACAAGAATAGGGATACTGTTCCTGATGAGCATATGGCTGTATTGAGGGCCTCTTCAAACAAATTCCTGGGCCAAGTTCTCGATGCTGCATCAGCTGTTCGGGAGAAGGATTCTGCTTCCGCTTCTTCGGCAGCGGTCAAGCCAGCTGCAGGCCGAAGGATTGGCGTTGCTGTAAACCGAAAACCTACTCTTGGTGGCATTTTCAAGTCGTCTTTGATCGAGCTCATGCACACGATCAATAACACAGATGTTCACTACATCCGATGTATCAAGCCGAACGAGAGCAAGGAGTCATGGGTGTTTGAAGGGCCTATGGTTTTGAGTCAATTGCGAGCCTGTGGTGTGCTTGAGACTGTTCGCATCAGCTGTGCTGGTTACCCGACAAGGTGGACCTACGAGGAATTTGCCCTGAGATATTACATGCTGGTTCCGTCATCTCTATGGACGTCGGAAATCCGGGATATGGCTAACAAGATTCTCACCAAGGCGCTCGGTGCAAGTAGTGGCCAAGGGCTTGATAAGTACCAACTTGGCCTGACGAAGATTTTTTTCCGTGCTGGTATGTTGGCTTTCTTGGAGAACTTACGAACCAACCGCCTGAACGACTGTGCAATCATGATACAGAAGAACTTGAAGGCCAAGTACTACCACCGCAAGTATCTCGAGGCACGAAACGCGATTTTGATCTTCCAGTCCGCAACCCGAGCCCACCTTGCCCGAAAGCATGCCCAAGAAACCCGCAAGATCAAGGCCGCTACCACGATCCAGAGAGTGTGGCGTGGCCAAAAGGAACGCAAAAGTTTCCAGGCTATCCGCAACAATGTTATCCTAGCACAGGCCGCCGCCAAAGGATTTTTGAGACGAAGAGAAATTATGGATACCCGCCTTGGAAATGCTGCTGTGATGATCCAGAGAGCCTGGCGCTCAAGGCAACAGATGAAGAGCTGGAGACAATACAGACGGAAGGTTGTCATTATCCAGAGTTTATGGAGGGGCAAAAGTGCGCGTCGCGGCTACAAGAAGGTGCGCGAGGAAGCAAGAGATCTCAAGCAGATCTCCTACAAGTTGGAAAACAAAGTGGTCGAGCTTACCCAGTCACTCGGAACCGCGAAGCGAGAAAACAAGACCTTGCTTAGCCAAGTCGAAAACTACGAAAACCAAATTAAGTCCTGGAAGACCCGACACAACACATTGGAAACTCAGTCGAAAGAATTGCAAAGAGAGGCCAACCAAGCCGGCATCACTGCCGCCCGTCTTTCTGCAATGGAAGATGAGATGAAGAAATTGCAAGAGAGCTTCGACGAATCTATGGCAAATTCGAAGCGCCTTCAGGAAGAGGAGAAGACATTGCGCGAGTCTCTTCGTGCTTCTACGGTCGAGGTCGAGGAGTCGAAGAGCGTCATCTCCCAACATGAGGCCGAGAAGCTTACTCTTAAGCAACAATTGGCCGAAATGCAGGATCAGCTTGAGGTCGCGAAGCGTGTTATTCCCGCTATGCCAACCAATGGCGAGCTGACTAACGGTTCTGCGGCTCAGCAACCACTCTCTGGTCTCATTAACTTGGTCTCATCAAAGAAGCCCAAGAGACGCAGTGCCGGTGCTGAACCTCGTGAGATCGACAGATTCAGCGCAGCCTACAACCCTCGCCCTGTGTCTATGGCCGTCACCGGAACAGGCCTTCACCGCCAAGGTCTGCCAGGCACCGCTTTCCTTCCTGGTATCGATAATGTCGAGTTCGAACTTGAGAACCTACTTGCTGATGAAGATGGTCTCAACGACGAGGTCACAATGGGCTTGATCCGCAACCTCAAGATCCCTCCCCCATCAAGCACTCCACCACCCACTGACAAAGAAGTCTTGTTCCCATCATACCTCATCAATCTCGTTACCTCTGAAATGTGGAACAATGGTTTTGTCAAGGAGTCTGAAAGATTTCTGGCAAATGTTATGCAATCCATTCAGCAAGAGGTCATGCAGCATGACGGGGAGGAGGCAATTAACCCTGGTGCTTTCTGGCTTTCCAACGTTCACGAGATGCTCTCCTTCGTCTTCCTCGCTGAAGATTGGTATGAGGCTCAAAAGACCGACAACTACGAGTATGACCGCCTGTTGGAGATTGTCAAGCACGATCTCGAGAGCTTGGAGTTCAATATCTACCACACATGGATGAAGGTCCTCAAGAAGAAGCTTCAGAAGATGATCATTCCAGCTATCATTGAATCTCAATCTCTTCCCGGATTTGTTACCAACGAGAGCAACCGATTCTTGGGCAAGTTACTCCAGAGCAACTCCGCTCCAGCTTTCAGCATGGACAATCTTTTGAGTCTTCTCAACAACGTTTTCCGCGCAATGAAGGCATACTATCTTGAGGACACGATCATCACCCAGACAATCACTGAGCTTCTTCGATTGGTTGGCGTTACGGCATTCAATGATCTTCTCATGCGCAGAAACTTCCTCTCTTGGAAACGTGGCCTTCAAATTAACTATAACATCACTCGAATCGAGGAATGGTGCAAGAGCCATGACATGCCAGAGGGAACTCTGCAGCTTGAGCATCTTATGGTAAGACATCCCCAAACCCCAGTTTACACCGACATATGTTGACCCGCTCATAGCAAGCCACCAAGCTTCTGCAGTTGAAGAAGGCTACCCTCAATGATATTGAAATCATTCAAGACATCTGCTGGATGTTGTCCCCCAACCAGATTCAGAAGCTCCTGAACCAGTATCTCGTGGCCGATTACGAGCAGCCTATTAACGGCGAGATCATGAAGGCCGTTGCCTCCCGTGTCACAGAGAAGAGTGATGTGCTCTTGCTTGCGGCTGTCGACATGGATGATAGCGGACCATATGAGATCGCCGAGCCTCGTGTCATTACGGCCTTGGAAACCTACACACCTTCCTGTAAGTCGACTCATTTTGTTGATTGTAACCAGTCTCTAACTGCAATCCAGGGCTTCAAACTCCTCGCTTGAAACGTCTTGCAGAAATTGTCTCGGCTCAAGCCATCGCACAGCAAGAAAAGCTTGAGTACCCCGCAGATGATGAGCTCTCTGAAGGCGAGGTCAATGGCGCATAATTTCATCAACCTCCTCACCCCTCATCAACAGTGCATGATTGCGACGACATCTTCTCTTCTCCCTGTACTATTTCCCTAGAACCCTTGGGCGAAAATCTTCTGCCATTGGCATTACTCGCCTTTTGTATATGGAAATGTCTTCTTGTTAGCATACATCTCATGTCTTATGTATGAGCTTTAGTTGTGGAATGATTGCACCTAGAACATCTAGTGCATTGTAAAAATCATTCCAATTGGCGTTAACCTTTTAAGGATACGGGATGGTGAAAGAGAATCTTTCACTTGAGCCAGAGGCGAACGCGGTCCACAGTATGATGCTTCGGGTCTCAGAGGACGGAAGCTCATACTCAGATACTAAAATGAAATAGACCTCTGTTCAATAATGATGAGGCTTTTTAGCGTGCCTGCATGTAGTCATTTTTTAAATTTGTCTTGATTTGTGTCATGGCTTGCGATGGATGGACCCCGGATTCGCAATTGGCCCAGCCAATAACTTACCAGTATGTCATAAGGTTTTCACTCTTAGGAGAGTTTCTCTCGGACCACGTCCACTTTTCCTATCATGACTACTATACAGATATCAAATCCACTCGGAGCTTCAGGCAGGTTCTTTCCACCTCTTTCTAATTATTTGGATTCGTTTGTGTGGAGGCCAGTCGACGATAGTATTGAGCACAAGGCTAGAGTCTATTAGACTATTGACAGTCCTCCCTCTCCCCTCCGCATGTTCAAGCTGCGACAGCACTGCGACGAAGAACTGTTAGTTCAGGATTTAGATTTTACCCCTCCATAGCAACGCTTGCCTTGCCCTTGAATGTTGCCCCGGATTATTCCTTTGGAGGAGGGAGCTTTGGATTCATAGTGCTTTCACAAAATACTCAATCTTGAAGTGAGACAAGACAGCTCCCTAGACGGGGCTCAATGGCAGTAGAAAAGCCTGAAAGGAAAGGATCAAAGGGGTCGAGTTTCCAACGTTGCTCTGGATGGATACTCTACTTGGACAGGAGTATCGCGGTGGGTTAATTACTCTAGAAAAGCGGGAAATTCTGAGATATACTCGGTATTTAAGGCAACGGGAGTATTTGAAGGTACTATAACCATCTAGCATACTTTAATATTCTTCCTAAATTGGAAAATTAAGATGTTCTGAACATTTAGGACGTCTTCAATGTTCAAGGCCGCTCGAATATTCAGGGGTGTCTTTATAATCCTTATCGTCGATAAGGAGGTCACCAAAAAAGTTCAATGCGCCAGGAATCTCTGTTCAAAACAACCCTGCGCCATGAGGTCTCAACCCAATATAATCGTCACTGGCACGCCAGGAACAGGCAAAACTACGCACTGCGATGCCTTAGCACAGAACACAGGCCTAACTCATCTCTCGATCAACGATGTTGTGAAGGAGAGAGGTTGCCATGAGGGCTGGGATGAGGGGTTCAAGTGCTGGATTGTGGACGAAGACAAGGTGGGCTAGATTCTGCAAGAGAGGAGTGTATTTGGGAAGCTAATTGGGAACAGCTATTGGATTCCATTGAAGATGAGGTTAAGCAGGGAGGCTACATCATCGACTGGCATGGATGCGAATTGTTCCCCAAAAGCTGGATTGATCTAATTGTGGTTTTACGCGTGAACTCAACTCTATTGTATGATCGATTGAAGGCAAGGTAAGACTCACAAATGGGAATTCTAGGAGGAAGGTTTCTGACTCTTAATCTGCAGGGACTACCCAGAAGCTAAGCTGCAGGAGAACCTCGATTCGGAAATCATGGAAGTCCTCCTGCAGGAAGCCCGCGATTCTTACGATGCAGAAATAGTGGTGGAACTCACGAGCAACACTTCTGATGATATAGAGAGCAATATTGAGCGTATCGAGGGCTGGGTCACACAGTGGAAGAAGGATAACGCGGTGAAAAGCCAGTAATTCAACGGTTTATAGGATGGGTACCCCTCTATGGTCTAGGGCTCTTGAAGCCATATCTTGAGCTTCTCTAGTGCGCGGAATCGGTGGGAGATCTTGTTCTTCTCGAAATTTTCCATCTCAGCGTAGCTATGGGTGTTAGTTGCCCTTTTAACAAAGAGTAAGATCTTCACTTACGTCTTACCCTCGTACTCGAAGATTGGATCCCATCCTACTCACATCAGCACTTGGAAGGAGGACAAACTCTTTCTCACTTACCGAAATTCGGTGGACCTCTTGCTGGCACTATCTTGCCCTGATTCTTTGTCAATGGCGTTGCGGAGGAAATGGTGGGGAAAAGTTACATCTGTTCTGCCTTGAAAGAGAATCGGCTCGTGACCTGGACCCTCACAAAATGCAAACGTGCATACAGCTTGAGCAGACTTGTCTGGGAAACCAGCGAGCATGTTGTTGAGTCCTTTATGGCCTAGTGCTTGCATGAACCATTTGCTACATAGCAGTCAATACAAGCAACTTTGAATCAAGCCACATTGAGAGTACATGTAGGGGCCGGGGAGTCCCTTGAGTGCATTGAAGCAGAGACATGTATCTTCGACAAGAACTGGGCCTTGGACCTACGTATTTGAGTTAGCAAGATTGATGTGCTTGTTGAAATGTCTGCTCACAGCTTCAGCAGCTCTCCTGCACTTATCTGCCGATACCTCCTCAATGGTGCCCTGAATCTCGACCAGGTCTAGTGATTGGCTTTTAAAATCAACCACACCAGATAAGATGGCCTGGACTTCGGCCAGCTTGTTCTTGTTGCCCGTAATGAAATTGAGCTGTCTGGGTGCCATACTGACGGGTTTTGTGGCGGAAGTAGGGGACACAGGAGGCCCTGGGAGAGGCACAGATTTCAATATGGCTAAGCTGAGGAAGGAGGCGGGGAGGTCTGTAAAGTTGAGGGGTGGCCATATCGAGAAATATCCTAAGTTCGCTCGGGCCACCCCGCGAGTAGGAGAAGAGAAGAGAACAAAGGCTTGGGCGTCGTGGTTTGAGACCAAAAAAAATACCACATCCTAGATTTGGAGATCTCCACCAGAAAATTCGGAACAATCGAAGCATCAGGCTCCTTGTGAGAGAACCAGTCCTTCCAGCCGACTTGATCACCAGCAGAAGCCTTCTTGCCAATGCACCTCTTTGTCCGAGACGGACATTACACCATCTCCAATTTCACCAAACCAACCCGGCCTTACTCAGGTACAGATTCGGGAATTTCTTTACCCATGGTCTCAAGATAGATTTTATTCGGGAATCAAGTCTTCACCGTGTTCCATAGATTCCGTCGTATTGCTTGCGGCTCTCCTCCCCGCATTTGGGTCTGAGTCACGGTGTGTATAAAAGAGCTCGTCCTTCTCAGTCAACATGGATGACTTCTACGAACCCGAGTCAGGACCTGATGGTAAGGCGTCTATCTACTTAAAGATGTTGCTATTTCTCAGCTCAACTCTTACGAGTCTACTTCCCACCTTATTATGCCTGACACCTTTACTCATTATCGTTGCGACTCGGCTACTCAGTGGGCATGGCTCTGAGCAAGTCAAGGGCAAAAATGCGTGGAGTGTGTGGCAGCCATCGTACTGGATCCCAGTACTAGGCCACGGATTCTCATTGTAGGACCCAAAAGTCCCTCCAATTTAATTCTGCTAACAATGTACAGTTTCTATGACCCGCTAGGGTTGATGAGCGCAGCAAGGTATTTAGACTCAAAGTCGGTGAGAACTTAGCGGTTGACGAAGTGCCAGAGACCTCAGCCCTCACGGAATCTTTTCTTTGAATTTTGGCACGACTACACATATTATTAGTACGTTTGATTGGTGTTTTGTCCTCCCTCTCCAGCATCATCATAATCTGATGGTCAGGAAGTAACCAGGTTTTAGTCTCTGATCCCAACCTCGTCAACGATGTGATGGCCCAAAAGGAATCGGATGTGGCTTTCCAGCCTGTAGCCTGGGCTGTTTCCCAGAGAGTGAGATAATATATGTGATGATTTGAACACAATATACTAACAAAACCAGTTTTTTGGTATTCCAGGACGGAGCAAGGAAAAGTATTTCAAGATTTGGAAGGTGGGAAACCCATTACTCTGCTGTCAAGATACGTTCTGACAAAGTCAGGAAATGAATTCCTTTTTGAGATACTTGATGAAGGAGCACCACCTGAGCAAAATGCTCACAGTCATGGTGCATTGTCTTGAAAGCAACATCCCACAGATGATATCGTTCTTGGACACAGACGTCGATCTTCAACCCTGGGAACGTAGAGCGACCGCAACATACATTTCGGATAGAGAGGTGGAGATCAATCTCTGGTCACTCATGGCAGACATGCTCGGTCATGCTTCCGTTCCAGCCCTGTTTGGGCATGCGCTACTGGAGAAATATCCCAATATCATTCAGGATGTCTATGATATGGACAAAGGAATGTACTATTTCTTGGCAGGTTTGCCGGCATGGGTCCCAGTGCCTGGGTTGATGAAAGCCCATATGGCTCGGTTTAGACTCTGGCAGTGTATGGATGACTATCAGCGAGCATTGGATGCTACTGCGAATGACAAGGCTGTTGACTATTCCTGGGGTGATTTTGATGATGTGAGCGAGCTCACTCTGAAGCGCAATGCTATATTCCAAGGCAAGATATTTTCCTCTTAACCCGAGCCTGATACTAATAGATGTAGAACGTGGCTTTGAAATCAAGGAAAGAGGAGAACTCACGGTAAATTCCGAGTCAAAGTGTACTCAACTTCTAGCTAACAGCAACAGATTCTCTGGGCCCTAATAGTCAACGCCAACACCCTAGTCTTCTGGCAAATCCTCTACATCCTATCCACCCCCGGCCTCGTTGAGCGTATCCGCGAGGAAATCACCCCCTACGCCACAGTCACTAAGCCTCTCTCGATAGGCAGCTTTTCCGAGGCACCTAAACTCTCCGTCGCCCACAACGAGCTCTCTCAGAAGTGTCCCTTACTGAAATCAACCTACTTCGAAGCCCTCCGCATGACTGACCAACCATGGTCCGTCCGCAAACTCACCGAAGACATAATAATCACCGCCAACAAGCCCGCCTCCTCGCCATCCTTCATCCTCCACAAAGGCGAATATATCACCGTCCCGCACGATCTCCACATGCGAGACCCAGCATACTTCAAAGATCCGGAGAAGTTCGACCCAGAGCGTTTCCTAGTCCGGCATGAAGACGGGAGTGTCACGGCAGAGGTGGGAACCATGAGACCTTATGGAGGCGGGGCGTCCATGTGCCCGGGCAGAGTGTTCGCGGAGAATGAATGTTTGGCGCTGGTAGCGGGTATATTAGCCTTTTGGGAGATCGAGCCGGTGGGGAAGGAGTGGGTTGTTCCGGGGCAGAGGAAGACCGGAGCGGTGGCAAGGCCGGTGGGGGAGACGAGGGTGAGGATTCGGAGGAAGAAGTTTGAATGGGAAGATTAGGTGGTGGTTGTTTTGCTGTGAGATTGTTGTGTCAACCGATTGGTCTAACAGCCTTATGGATGAATCTTCTAGGCTCATTTTCAATCGAGAAGTAAATGAACATAAATGCAACTTACACACTATCGGCATGTGTAGCTGCTAGTAACCATGCTTAAGCCGCATCACTCACTTTCAAACCGGCAGAAGAATATGTGCTTTTGCCTGGCACTATAGTTAACAAAAAGCAGAAAAAGACAAATCTTGAGCAAGAAATCAAATACTTAGTATTCAAGAACTAGCAAAACCTCAAAATAGTAGTGTCAAGACGTATCTTGGCCATTTTAGATGAGTATCTCGCTTGGGGAATTGTGCTGACTAGGGGGACTGTGAATGAAATAGAAGAGATATCACATCTATCAGGATCATTTGGGAAATCATCGTGATTTATTGGAGGCAACTCCTCGTATCGGTTACCATTTTTCTTCATCTTGCTTCTGGAGCTTCTTTCAAATGCCAGAGAGGAGACTCTCAAATTTTTGCGTCTCAGATTTCAACAAATCGCTCTGCGGTGACTGTAAGCTGGCCGTTAGCATTGCTAGAAATTCTCGAGTTCCAAAATTCGGTAGCATCTGATAAAATCTCAGCATCCTAGTTCCCATTGACTAATCCATATCACCGCCAGTGGGTTGATACATGATCGTTGTGACGTACTGAGAACTCGGGTTAGTCTTGTCTTGAGGGCGGCAAGACTCCTAACTTACTTTGCGCTTGTATCTTGTGGTGGCCGAGACAGCAAGGACGTTGTTCTTGATGCTGCTCGTTGCAAGGTGGTTCAGAACGGTATGGTTTGGCATGGTCAAGACACTGTTATCGTCCTTCATTGGCGTAGCAGCATTCAAGATAGGCTTTCCTAGGAAACCTGGGAGACTAGGAGGTGTTGGCAACTTCTCAATGGCAGCAGCGGCATATTGATAAGCAGCTGAATCTTCTGCTTTGTCGAGATCGAGCAGATACTGGGGAATTTGAGAAGAGTAGCGTCCGAATGGCTTAAAGGTCCTCGCCTTGGGGGGCTTAGAGGCTTCCTGCTCTTCAACAGCTTTAGTCTCAGTTGGTTGAGCCTGGGCTGGGGCTTGTTCGCTAATCACGAGAACTGCCTCAGCTGCTACGGGAGTATCTTGAGGTATGTCATCTGAGCTGACTTCAATATAGTTGACGAGGTTGTTGCCAAAATCTACTGTTGTCGGGAGAGATTGAGAGCATACCATCGTTCCATCAACTATGAACCTGACGTGATGTGTTCCCGGCCGAACATGAATAACGGCTCGCGAAACACCTGGTCTGCCCTCACTTTTAATCAAATGTTAACAATTGACTCTACTGGATTTTTAATGTGATCAGTCACTTACACTGGATGAAGTCGGTGCTTCTTGTTCCATTGAAATATGGTACCCGTAACATAGACCTTGTCTCCACCTTCAGTCCATTCTAGTACAGTAGGGACCGTTGCTTTCGTCTTATCGACCCGCAATTCTTCAGCATCCTCCTCATCGATTGTGGTATTGCTAAGGGCAGAAGAGCGTCTGGGAAGAACTTCGTTGTCAAGCGACTCTAACTCTAGTGCTGGGGCGTCAACATCAGCTGGTGCAATAATGGGCGATCCTGGAGTATGAACCTCTTCCTCGATTGGGAGGGGGAGGCGCGGTGGGCGGGTAAGATGGTAGGACATGTCTTGTGTGCCCGGAGGACCAGATGGTTCGATAGAGTTAGAGTAGGATCTTAAAGAGGGTGCTTCAATATTGGAAGCTGGCGTGGGAACGTCAACTGGCTTGCTTGGTTGGTCTCTTCGATCTACTTTCGGTTCATCTTTGGATTGCTGTATGCCCATATGTGAGTCACTGCTGTGATGCGACGGACTGTTGATACTGTGACTGGGGGACGCCTGGTTGAACTGAGCAATGGGATTTGATTGGGAATTCCGCGTGCGGTGTGTAGCAGTTGTGGTTCCACGAGCCTGTGCTAGAGATGGTTCTGCGGGTGCTCGCTGGGCTTGGATCAGGTTTCGAGGATCTCTGCGGGTAGAGGAAGGCCGGGATGAGGATTCATGAGTCGAAGGTGAAGGTGAAGTGGAGGAGGGCCGGCTGTTCGTCGATGGGTTGTTCCCCATGGTGGGTGGTGGGTGTTGGATGTTGGGTGTTGGGTGTGGGATGCGTGGGTTTTATTCAACGGGTTTGGCAAAAAAAACCACTTTGGAGAGCACGAGGTCGTCTTGAGATACACACGACGCACAAAACAGTGCGACAAGAAGGGTGGTGGCGGGGTAACAGGTGGGGGTTTTGGGGGGGGAGCTGGAGTCGTGACAGCGAACAAGAGTCAATAGCGGGAGGAAAGAGTGAAAGGGACCGTTTTCGTTGGTCTCTGCAATGGTAAGTCGGTTCCAAAGAGGTATGAAGAGTGAGACGTGAGATGTGAGCAGAGCTGGAGAGAGTGTGAGAGAGAGACAGACAGAGCGAGGTAGAAAAAGATGCAGCTATCATATAAACTCCGCTCTCCCCACCCCGCGAAGTACCGTACTTGTACCCTTATTACAGTCCGTGCATTAACGAAGATAGCCTTGCATTGCTGAGAAGTGAAAGTTTCCATTATTTACTCCAAGTTATTTAAACTATTTATTTGGATTATCTTTAGTAGTCATTTTCATTTTTCCATCGCTGAGAGGGTTCTGAAGTGCTCAAACCATTAAAAGTCTCAATCAACTGCTGGCTCTCCTGGATTCTCCAGAACCTGGTTATTCGCAACCGTTTGGAGATATAAGATCTTACATCCGTGCAGTCAGAGCAAGCCGTGAGCCTTGCAGACGAGTGAACACCAGCACCAGCCTTGCTCCATCAACAACAATGCAGTCTGCACCATAATCCACCAGCTGCCAAAGCCTTACGCAAGACATCATTCTCAGGGCTTGAGCTCAGCACTTATCGGAACTCTAGCAATGGGCTGGCTAGCGATTGCCAGCAATGTCGTCTACTACATCACTCTGCCCCTCGCTGTCCTTCTCAAGTGGATCCTCATTGCTCTCGCACCCGTTGTGCACTTAGGACATTACATAATTTCAGGCTGTCTCCTGCCATTGAGGCTCATTGTGAAGTTTGAGGTATTCTTATTTATTATTGTGCTCGTATCACCCCATTCATCGCTAATCCTTCCAGACCCTGTACATATATCTGGGAGTCGCAGCTGTGGTAGGCACATTTTCCGGACTGATATTGCACATATCGTCTCTGCTTCTAGCATCCCTTTTCAACTTGAATACTTTGCCCGAAGAGACTGGGCGATCAGCTGCTTCGATGCGCGTAGCACGAGAGAAGAAAATGCTCGAAGGGCAATGGCAGGGCTCTACCACCAAAACTGAGAGGAACCTGATAGAGGACATAGCGGCCGAGAAACGATACAACGAATGGCTTGAAATTGATGTCACCCAGAGGTCGGGGGAGCATGGATTGCTGGGACAGACAATACTCGAGGAGGATGACGATTCCGAGGAGGTGTTCTGAGGGCAGGCTGCACAATGGTGCCGAGAACTCCCACCAGTACTAGCAGTACTGTGGCCTTAGTGTTGCGGCTCGCCGTGTTTTCTAATTTTCTAAACCGCTATGTTCCACGCTTCAGTCTCGCCAGTTGACCAGCACCTCGTCTGTGCGGAATCGTTGGGTACAGGTACTGTCTTCGAGAGCAGTTCTGAAGCCGATTTCGTAGGCAACCAAGCCGGCATGGGCAATCATAATGCCATTGTCGATGCAAAACCGCTCGTCCGTAGCGAAAACATCACCTCCTCTATCTCGCGCCATAAGCCCCATCATTTCCTGCAATCTTAAGTTGGATCCAACCCCTCCTACAATCAAGACTTGACTGCTTCCAACGTGTGCCATTGCTCTCTCCGTGATCTCGACCAACATAGCATAGACTGTTTCTTGAAGAGTAAAACATAAGTCTGCCGTAGTGATGATTTCTCCGGTGATGGGATCTCGTTGCTCGGGATTTGCCTTGAGCTCTGCGGCTAGTATATCGATACTAGCCAATATTCCAGAAAACGAACAATCCATTCCCTTGACCGCATATGGTAAATCCAAGAGGACCTTACCATTCTTCGCTAGCTGTTCGATGTTGTATCCTGGTGCCGGATCGTTGCTGATCTCTAAAGTTCTTGCGAACCTGTCAAGACAGTTTCCTACTGCAATATCAAGTGCTTCGCCAAATATTCTATACCGTTGTTCCGCGTATGCAATGACTTGAGTATTGCCACCACTAACATACAAAACCACGGGGTTATCTGCTCCAGTGATCTCCCTGCCCATCTCGATATGACCGACACAGTGATTGACCCCCACAAGTTCCTTCTGCCACAGTAGCGAGAGCATGCGGGCCGCGACAGCTATGCTTTGCAGTGGAGCTCCCATCCCAGGTCCTTTGGTGTAGCATATGCAGTCAATATCGTTAACAGTGACACCAGCTTCAGCCAAGGCCTCCTTGACTAGCCTGACGACCCACGAGCGATGGTGCTTTGCTGTGTCTTTTGGCTGAAAGCCTTCTCCAGGAGGTGCATTGAAGGTGTGCCGGATGTTCGAAAGGACTTGCGCCGGGTGTCCTTTGGCGGGATGAGAGATTATGCCTATTCCCAGCTTGTTCGCACTACCTTCTAGGCCTATGGCAATCATTTCTAAGAGCGTAAATTGTAGATCTTGGGCCAAGTTGTTGGAGGATGAATCACTTGTTGGAACTGGGACACAGCCTTGCGTGTATTTCAGTAGTGGGGCTAATCGATAAGGATATTGGGAAATTTACTGGGATGGAGAGGGGATTGATATATCCCTATTCTCGCTTTCTTTGAAACTAGGTTGACTTGTCCTTTGAGAGAAAAACATGTACTCTCCTTTTCCTTTCTGCCCCTTCACTCAATTGATTTACGAATATTTGGTTTTCCGGTGTGATGTTAAATGTTGCCCTCAAATTATCCCTGTTCGCTTCGGCTAGAAAGAGTCATTAGCGCCGTTCTGGCAAGACTGGACTAGCACAAAGGCTGTTATTTTCGTCAACCCACTCCTCATACATCCCAACTTTCATACACTCTTCATTTTCCCTCTACCGCCGGGGAGATGGAACTTGACAGTTTTGAGGCCGATACGGCAGCCTTTGTCTCGTTCCTCACAAAATCAGGTGTAGTTATGTCTGAAAAGATGGCTATAAAAGATTACCGGCATCATGGCAAAGGTCGCGGCGTCGGTGAGTTCTCCCTCAACCCTCCAATTTTCTCAACATTCTACCATTTTGCATTTTCAACCCGATCCACTAAACTCATGGGTCTCGCACAAGCTCAAACCTACTAATGACTTTCTAGTCGCTCTAGCGGACTTCGATGAGGATGAAGTTATATTCAGTATCCCACGCTCAGCAGTGCTCAATATGCAGACGGCAGGAACCCCGGATCCAGACAAATCCGGGGAACAGATACCTCCTTGGCTGGTATGCGTTATGGCGTCTTCACAAGCAAACTCATTACTGAGACATTATAGAATCTTACTGCTGTCCTGCTTTCCGAAGGCCTCCGAGGAGATTCCAAATGGGCACCATATCTTGCGGTTTTACCCAGACAACTCGACAGCTTGGTTTTCTGGTCAAATAAGGAGCTCATGGAGTTGCAGGTAAGTACAGTTGCAAAGAAGATTGGAAAAGCATCTGCAGAAGAGATATTCGTGCAACACCTCGGAAAGGATGTGGATACCGACATGTGCCATTGGGTAGCTTCTATCATCATGGCATATGCATTCGATATCCCCGAGATCAACGGCGACAATGATGAGAATGATGACGAGGACAAAGATGATTTGGTGTCCGATGATGGTGAAGAAAAAACGATCATTTCAATGATTCCCTTGGCGGACATGCTCAATGCAGATGCAGATAGGAACAACGCCCGATTGTGCTGCGAGAACGAAGATCTGGAGATGAGGACCATCAAGCCAATTAGCAAGGGAGAGGAGATTTTCAACGATTATGGAGCGCTCCCGAGATCAGACCTCCTCCGAAGATACGGATATGTGACGGACAACTATTCCCAGTATGACGTTGCCGAGGTCCCCACCGAAACAATTATCTCTGTATTTCGAAAGACTGAGTCACTCAATTTCACGAACCATTCACCACTAGCGCCAATCACCGGCGACGACCTTGAGAAGAGGATCGAGTTGGTAAGTTCACTCAGAGACAAATGCAAGGACAGTGTTGTGCTCCACTCGCATACCGAGAAAACCCCATTACTAATTTGATTTTAGGCTCAGCGAGAGGGTGTGTATGAAGAATCCTACGATCTAATCCATCCTGACCCTGATGGGCCTAGTATTCCTGAGGAGTTGATCGCCCTGCTGTATATTCTACTTCTCGATGCTGAGAATTTGAAAGCACTTCAAAACTCAGACAGCGCTCTCCCGTCTCGTTCGAAGCTTTCGACCGAGCTGGTTGGCCAAGTTTTGAGTGCCATCTTTACACTCAGAGAGACGGAATACGGCTCGACCCTAGACGAAGACGAGAGATTACTACACAATGCCACACTCTCAAACAGAGTTCGGATGGCGGTCCAGGTCCGGGCAGGCGAAAAGGCCATCTTAAAGATTGCTAGCATTGAAGCTTCGGATTTTGATGGGAACAACAAGAAGATGAGAATTGGACATGCACTTCATCAAGAATCGGCCAACCAAACCAGCAAGGGAAAAGGACGGGCTGAGGAGACCACAAATCCCAAGAAGAAAAGAAAAACCAACTAAGACTCCCTAACGTTGATCTCCGGATGTTCTCAGGTTTCAAACGGGTTTCAAATATTCACCTGGTTCTAATTACCAACTTTATCTGGAATATCGAAGTCAACTCCAATATTGAAATGGAGTGGATGGGCCAGACAGGGGAAGTAATTATAATCAGATGAATATTCTAGGCGCCGTTAAATTTGGTGTTCAGGGGCAAAGGAAGGCCGGCATATGCTCTTAATATTCCAGTCACAAATCGGGTATGTAAGCAGCTTTTCAGCTGATGCAGAATATTCATGTGGTTTTTGAAATTTTTTTAATTCCGTCTCTGCTCCTGTGAGCGCTAAAATACAAACAGGCCTCCCATATCTTCTCTTGGTCGTGGGGGCGAAATCTACTCTCGACACGGGCAACACTTCGCTAGCTCAAATTCTCTGAGCAACGCTTCGAAATCAAGAATCCAGCAAGGCCGGGACGGTATGGTGTACAGAGCTGCTGATCCAGCAATTTATTAATAAGGTCATAGTGGAGAAATGTGCGTTCAAGTGGGTGCCGCAGGTCGCTGAGTCGGGGTGGGAAGCGCCATAGTACTGGGACTTACAGCGTTAGCTCTAGCGAGAGCCATCACATTTTGTGGAGATCGTTGAGGGAGGAGGTGTTGGGGAAAGGGTATGGTTGCACGAAAGCGCAGTGCTTTGGTGTCATATGGATCCATTTCATAGACAGGCTGCTCGTCGTCATCATCCTGGTTATATTTCCACCGGTCGGAAACGCTCTCATCGTGCCCGCTTGCCATGGAAGACATTCCTCTACGGTCGATCCAGAGCCGGCCTCCACGTCCGATTCGTCTACGGTATGCGGGCTGTCCACGTGGTTCATCTTCTTCAGGAGGTGAATGATATCGAATTATGGATGGCTCTGGGTTCTCCTGGGCAGGAGATGGGTGGTCGAAAGACTCTGATGTTACAGATGATGGCGGAGTCATCAAGTATTGGTATTGGGCGGTCGCCTGGCGGAAGCCCGTTTCTGGACCTTGACCGGACACTGGAGACAGTGGCTCTCTAGTCAAGTCGACGTGTCCTTGGTTCCATTTCCGATGTTGCTCGGATTTGTCCTCGATCTCTTCGCGGAGCTTGTTCTCTTTCTCGGCATTCAGATCACTCAGTAACACAAGATCCTCAAGCGGCCGTCCATCGGTTCGACTCAAGGTTCTCATCTGGCTTCCAGGCGGGCGTTGTAGGGGGGTGTAGTCAGCAGGAGCCTTCCTCTTCTGCGGCTGTTCTAGGTCAGTATTATTTTCTCTATGCTTGGACAAGGCACATACCCGTTGGTTAATCAAGTCTTCATCGTCAGTCCTGATACCCAGTTTGACTTTGACCTCCTTGACCTTGACACGCTGCTCGAAGATAGTCCTTTCAATAGCCAGCAAATCTCTCTTTGTTAGTTCTCTCTGGTACGACATTGAAATAAGGTGCCGTCCTTCTTCTATTTCCTTCCTCAATCTCTTTAGCTTGTCCGCACTCTGCATGTCTCTCGCTCGAGTCTTTCTAGTTTGCCGCACGTCCCGGCGACGGAAACAGACGTATGGATCTCCATCGTCCTTTTCTTGGTTCTTTTCGAATTTCAAACTCGGTTGCAGAGAATGGTTAGAAGAACTCTGCCTGCGGTTCCTCCAGTGGTCGTAGATGTCTCTCGCGAAGACAATAAGTTTGCCATCAGCTTGTTGGTTCACTGCAAGTTTCATGGTATCGTAATCGATCACTGTACCATCGATTGCAGCAAAAGGGGCCTGCGCTTCAGCGGTCTCTTCGTAAATCTCCATGATTTTCTCGAAAATACCCTCCGAGCACTTTGCAGCAGGTCTCTTGACATTGTAACTCTTCAAAAAGATGTCGTCTTCAGTGGTCATATTATACTGACAGCCCGTGCACTCCTCGACTGTCTGTGAGAAGCGAATGTAAGTCGCAGGTTTGTCAAATCTTAATGAATATAGGCCCTCGTAATCAATATCGCCAGTCTCCTCAGTTCGAGGCGCAGGAATCTCCTGACCGCCATTCTTATCGCCCGCTCCAGAATTCGCAGCTAAAGCAGCTTGAAGATGGTATTCCTAGTGAATGTTAGCGACCGCATCCGAAATAGAACGTCCTGTAGAAATATCATGTGACCATGAATATTTTAAATTATCACGTGCCTTTTCTTCGCTCTTCTCCACTCCAGTCTCGACATTATATTGATTCTGCAGAGAACTGTACTCTTCAGAATCGATCTCATCTTCTCTGAGAACTGCCTGCAACTGGGATTTGCTTAATTTCTTCGCGCGGACGCTGCGTTGGGGTGCCATAATTGAGATCTATGACGCAATGCGAAAGTCACCTTCGGAGGGTAAATCGCGATCGTTTTCGGTCAAAGAAAAAATCACTTTGAAGTAGGTGTGTGTCATGATGTGATCAACACGCGGCTTATGCCATAATGATGGGGATGGGTGATCTTTTGATGGAGTGAATTGCGACTCGCGACCGATGAGGTTCGGATTTTGGCGAGAAATCTCTGATTCTCCGTTGCTGATGTTGGGTCGACGGCCCAGGTGCGCCTATCTTGGTATAGCGTCTTTCTAGCGCCACCTATGACAATGGAATTTGCCTGGGGGATTACATTCGCATATTAAAAATGACATTGCGCTCAGCGACAGTTTGGGCTTACGGGATTGTTTAATTTTGGAGTTCAAAACTCATTCAGCAGATGCTTTGAGATCCAAGGTCACATGCATTAGGATTCTACTTCTTTACTACGGTTACTTTCATCAGGCACATCATACAAGCACTTGAACCACTCTACAAGTACATAGGCCCCGGCCATAGTAACAAAGAAAGGGATAAGAGTTGAATACTCATCAGCTTCAGTGACCCAGAACATTTGAGTATTCAAAGCTATTATGAATAAACTAGTTTATTTGAATTTCTAGAAAAAAATTTGAACTGAAAACATGATCCATTCCCAAATCAGGACAAGGCTACGGTGGGCTTTGTTATGCCCTCCAGCCATAATTATATGCACTTTACTAAACAAAATCCCCATCCCTTGGATCTTGTCGCGCAATAATAATCTCCCGACTCTCCAATACTCTAAAGCGATATTAAAAAATGAGCTATGAAAATTATGTATACTGCCGGCCCTTCAAGACAGGACAATAATTCTAGATGTGTTAGTTGGTCCCTTAAGGGCGTGCTGTGCCACTCGGGTCCCCTACAATTCTATCGGCTATGATTGTCGCAGTTGGACCCCTCCTCCAGCACTCCCCAGACCCCACGTCAACACCACCCCTCCAAGACCTCACGCAAACACGATTCAAAATGGGTAATGCCAGCAGCGCAATGCTGGACAATATTGTGCAAGGCTCCAACTGCATGTACTTCCGCTTGAAACATAGGGGCGACTAGGAGTGCTGACCAAGAAGACAGTCGATCGAGATGAGGTTGAAAGAATACGAAAGAGGTTCATGAAATTGGATAAGGTATGCATAGCGCCTGCGAACTCCTCTCCACACTCTCAGCAGCTAATTGAATATGTTTAGGATAATTCTGGTACCATCGAGCGCGAAGAATTCCTCAGCCTTCCCCAGATCTCCTCGAACCCTCTTGCAACGCGGTCAGGATCTCTCTGTCGGTGGTGCGGATACGCCTGCTAACAATCTGCAGAATGATCGCAATCTTTGACGAAGACGGAGGTGGCGACGTTGATTTCCAAGAATTCGTCTCAGGACTAAGCGCCTTCTCCAGCAAGGGAAACAAGGAACAGAAGCTCCAATTTGCTTTCAAGGTCTACGATATCGATCGTGATGGCTACATCAGCAATGGAGAGTTGTTTATTGTGCTGAAAATGATGGTGGGGAGCAATTTGAAGGATCAGCAGCTGCAGCAAATTGTGGACAAGACGATCATGGAGGCGGATTTGGACCGTGATGGGAAGATCAGCTTTGAGGAGTTTACTAAGATGGTGGAGAATACGGATGTCAGCATGAGCATGACCTTGGGTGAGTTTGAGTATCATTGTGCAGACACACGAAGCCAAGTGCTAATATAGGTAGATCAATTTTGATTTCGAGTGTTGAAAATCCAATCATCAACTAAGATAGCACTGTGCCTTGTGTTGAGAGAACGAGTAAGGATCCCCACCCAGGGAATCACCATGGTGGGTGAGGCTTTGACCTTTCGATCCTGGAGGCCTGGTGGCCATTTCCCGGGGTTACTTTAATACGGCGATGGAAGGAAATCTTCCACAGTTGCGTTGCCCTTCGCGCAACCTTCCCCTCTGATCATGTTGTGACTGGTGACAGATCTCAGCTTCGTGGTGCTAGTTCCCTCCTTCCGTCTTCTTCTGCTTGACATTGTGAGTAGAGTTTGTGTATACTAATAATAGCTTTGATCTCTGAACATCCTCGATTTCTTAGCTAGTCTAGAATATTCACCTAACTTCACTACTCGCTTTATCTTAACTATCATTCAAAATTGAGTAGATAATCAAGGCAGGGCTAATAATTAGAATTATTCTAGTATTCAAGGTTTATGTCAGCGTCTAGGGGGCAAAGGTAGATACTCTCAGTTCCTCAATTCTCCCGGCTTTTCCTTCCATGTCTCAACCAAGTTGTGTCCAGATTTCAGTTCATCATTTTCCCCTCTTCATAGATCACCGCTCCTGTACCTCGTCTTGATAAAAAAGTCTTAGTCTCTTAAAGTACGGGTTGTTGAGCGCTATAGATAGGCTTCACAAACCCCACTCAGCATGCTCTTTTGGCAAGTTCTATAACCAAGCTATCTCTTGGATAACGCGTAATCATTCAAGCCCAATTATGAGTTAGTCAGTGGATTCACGATGCCCCAGATCCTAGAGGCATAAGACACCAATACCTCTAAAATTAACACCAAACCCTGAACATTTGCTAGTGTAAAAATCTTTGGGCCAGTACAGAGTCATCTACAGTACTTGATACCCAGCCTCTCTTTCTCACGAAGCCCTGTTCGTGACCTTCTGAATCCACCTGAGGACTTTTCTTTCTCGAGTCGGAATATTTTGGGCCAGGATGAGTGGGTCTGCAGACTGCAGTTACCGATATCTTTGAAACTGCCTTGACATTCATCTCGGCGATACCTTAAGGGATCAAGATTTCCCGTCCAATGCCGCAAAAGACTCCCGCGCAACTATTCAGACCGGCCTATATTGACCTAAGAACCGGCCAAGAGGACATTTCAAACGGACATGCTGCCATGCTGTAGAACAATTATTCCCAGCAGATCAATTAGAAATCAGGTATTTTTTTCTTTCACTGTAGTCGAGGACTTGGAATCATGCAGGGATGAAAATTTGCTAGTTGGGAATATGAAACTTTCCAGAAGGAAGAACACTGTTTCAGCTGCAGCATCGCAGTTGGATCAGGAGCTCAAGCCACTTTCAACCACATGGCATGCATGTGGAAATTACGTATAATTCTTACAGTACAAGAAATTAGTTTGTGCCTTAGATGTTCAGCAGAGGGAACACGAAGGTCTTGTCTCGGATCGACCGAGATGAGGTTGATAGGATTGTAGGATTGTACAGTACAGTACAGTAGAAAGAAGATCAAATTTATACAGTCGTAAGCCAGCCACTAAATCCTAGACAGCCTTGCCGTCGAAGTCTCACCGCCATGATCCCTGGTTTTTTCTAATTACTCTACAGTAGCTCTCATTGACTCGGGCTGTTGAGTTTTGAGTCTTGAATCTCTGATCAGTCGGATCGTCGGACGCCCCCGTTGTATTGCCGTACTACTGGACGCACTCTGGAAGTCTGGGATCTTCGAGACTGCTGCTTGACGTCGTCTTCGATTCTCGTACCATGGTCCATGGGCACTGGGCACTTCGAAGGACAAGGTAGGTATGCTTGCGACTCGTGAGGGACTCGCAAGATCTGCAAGGCATTCGCCCCGGATTTACGACGACTTTGAGCCGACTAGCCTCACTTGAAGCCGTTGGAACGTGGAAGCAGATGAACCAGCTTGTTCTTGCTCTCATAACGGGCAGCACATATGGTTTTCGAGCGCAAGCGGCGACGGAGATTTGATATGCGAGATAGGTTCTAAGTTCAACGGCGTTCGGCATACTCTACTCTTGGTCTCTTACATTGTGACATATCCCACTACTACCTAGGTACTGTCCTAGCTCATGATCCTCCAAGTGAGGACGGGATTGTCAAATGAAAGCCCTGCTTGGGGCCTTTACAGTACGAAGATTGACACGTGGATGATCTGGGTTATCCTAGGTTGCGTCGATTGAATTTGCTGGTACTGTGCTGCGGCCCTCTATTTACTGTACTGTACAACCGGCCTTCAAGATCGTGCTTCTCCAACAGACGACGCCGGAACAGGAGCATGGAACTAGGAGATAGTTGGTGATGTCTTTCCCTGTTTTCCATCGCATGCGATTGATTCATTTCGAGGTCAAAGCAGAGCGTCTTCTTCTCACCATACAATTTGACGCCTCACTGGGGCTGAAGTTTTCGCGATCAGCGCCTGATTAAGAAAATAAAATCCAAACTCCGTTTCAACTGACGATCCCATTGGGACGAACCCCTTGCTAGAATACTTTACCCGGGGAAAACTTTTCGAGGTTATTCTTCGTACTGGACGGTAATCCGTAGGTCTTGATGCCATTTGCGACAGTGTCGCGACAGTAGTCGATTGTTATTTTGGTCTGGTTTGCATGAACAACGCCCTGGGAATCATGCGCTTCCATGTTTCTACTTTCACCAAAGATCAAACAAGAAGGAATCAGTTGATATATTACTGAATCAGATCCTTAGTTTATGCGAAACCTGTATAAAATTTGAACGCTTCTGAAGATCCAAATTTCTAGACTTGCTCGCTCGCAAGAATCAAGCTCATTCGGGAAATCAACGCACCGCAGGACCTGTGGTCAAGGAAACCAATCGGAGAAGCGGGAAACTTAAGGCCTGATGGAAAGGGGCCAAGAATTATCTTGAAGTGGACTTTGAAATCTGGAGGTCTTGCGTCGTCAGTGTGGCGTCCAGGGCTGGGAAGCTGCCGAGTGGACCTTGGGACTGCAGATGGAAGAAGTACTGTACAGTGCAGTGTGCGGATGCGGCAGCGGATCGATGACAAGAAGCAAGCAAGAGGCTGAGTCAATAATCATTCGTGGATTTTTTGTCGACTTTATTCGGGAAAGGGCTAAAACTCAGGCGCTATTGAAACAGCCATGGGCTGCAAGACAAATGCAATTCGATAACCTACTGTAGATGAGTCAGTACATACTCGTACTTGCACTGTACAGTACACGTACAGTATATGTGAATAGCGATATATAACTGGGCCAAAGAAGGGGGATTTAGTAAAGAGCCTGCTTTACTGCAATCCGGATTCTTCAATATTCAATACTGGTAGACTTATGGTCATCTTACCTATGGCTCGCCATGTAAGTGACACATTCAAAGAAAACCGCCTTCCCGTTACTCCATCCTGAAACCATCTGGGAAATACGCAACGGCTTATTGGAATCATTCAAGCTGCCTTGAATTACAAAAACTAGCTTGAATATTGAATACTTGAATACTTGATTACTTGATTAATTGAGCTGTGCTGAATAGTACGGTAACTTGTACTCGTAATTCCACCGTGCGGCGAGGGTCAGCCCCTGCGCAGATCTCAGGATTTTATGCATGAGACGACTGGGGTGTGCTGGAGATTTGTCAGCCCAACCCTCAGTCGGAGGGCAGGGCAGGGAAACCTTAGTAAGGACCAGGTCTATTCTTTTTCTCCGAGGGCTGATGAGGACTGATGAGGACTGATGAGGACTGATGAGGACTGATGGGGACTGAGCAGTGAGGACTACCGCAGCTTGTTACTGTACCGTAAGTTTGTTGGGCACAGATGCAAATAGAACCATGTGGCCATGTCATGTCTTCAGGGATATTCCTTCGCCCGACGAGTCGATCTACCATAGTCGCATGATCCCAAGGCAATTTACAGTAAAGTACGAAGGTATATACAGTACAGTATAAGAGATTCATCGGAGGTTCTTTCCCAATGGGGTAGTTGTTGTTATGCAACAAATGAGCCTCCTAGAATCACGGCCATGAGCCTTCAGTACTGTATTGTAATAGGGGGTTATAGAACATGGCCACAAGCGAAAGCTATTTATAAAACACGCGTTAAATTACATAGCTCAACCCCTTTCCCCTCCCCTTCTCCCCTATATTAGGCAAAGCCTCGCTAGGTAGACACCTTGCTTTTCATGCTGATTGCCAGTGCAAACTCATTGAAAATTCCTGTTCCTTCGTACTAGAAAATCACTTTTGCAAGTGGCACTTCTCTCTATACCTACCTACCTATTTAGGCATAGATCAGACAGAACCTTAAGTTTCGTCACAATCATGCTCGCAACTTGCCAAAGAAGTCTAAAGAATGACTTGCGAAGTTACGAAAGGTTACAGGTTACTTACTGCAGGACCTGCCTCGGTTCCCTTTGGTCCCTCTGGGCATTCTTGATCTTCAATGGCAGGAGTCAGGAGTCAGGAGTCAGGCATCGACGGGGTCCTGCAATGCCTACTTGAACTTGCACCGTACAATGAATGCAGTGCAGTACAATGCACATCATCGTGCCTTGTTTAAGGTGCAGTGCAGTGCCGTGCAGTTTACTTGGTTAAAGGCCTAACTTCGTAAGGTACAGTTCCTAAGGTAAGAAAACCCTCGAGTCTTGTCACTATTCTATCCCTGGATGGAATTCCCATAACAGGGCGTGGGCGTCTTTGGAGGTTGACAGCCCTACAGAGTTCTTTGGCCTCTTTGGGGAATATTCTCGCACTTATAGTAGCCTTCCTCCAGAGAGTTACAGCAGTAGTCTCTATCCTCTGCCGGTCCAACTATTTCTGTCCAATACGACTTGACGCTAGCCAATAAGTCTTGGACCCTGGATACCGTATTTAGTCGATGCTTTTTCGCAACTTAGGCCCTTCTTCTCGTCTCAATACAGTAATACAGGGCTACCAATCTGGATCTGGATCTTCCTCTTCCTCTCCCTCTCCCTCCCTCTCCCTCTCCCTCTCCCTCTCTCCCTCTCCCCCTCTCCCTTCTCCTATCGCTCTCCATCAGCATCTCAGCCTTGACCGTGGATAGCGCCCCAGGTATCATATATCACATTCCAAGCATCGGCGATCTGGGGGGGGGGGGGGGGGGGGGGGGGGGGGGGGGGGGGGGGGGGGGGGGGGG
>JAPZPB010000159.1:0-79413 GCA_037952635.1 Bryoglossum gracile | reverse complement strand
CCCCCCCCCCCCCCCCCCCCCCCCCCCCCCCCCCCCCCCCCCCCGCCCCCCCGCCCCCCCCCGCCCTTCACAAGGAAATTGGGTTATGTGGGAATATATCTCACCAAAAGTGACGTATTCTCCTCTGCGCTTTATTAGGCACTTTATTGATGTACTTAAGTATGACTATAGGACGCTGCTCACCCTTGATATTCTTGTAAGAAACAATTTTGAGGCTAGAGTAGAATATCAACTTCTGCTTGGGTAACTAAATAGTTCCGAGTATTAAGCCTACGACAGGCAACGTCATCCTAGCACTAGACTGAAGCACTAGAAGACGTCAGTTGCATGCCGAGCGATGAAGCAAGCTCTTTTCTTCCTTCGAAGACTTAGCTAATTACTTGGCTAGTATCTATGAATCCCCCTTCGATCTCGGACGTCCCTGCTAGTGAATCACGTTCCCAGGCTGGCAAAACCCTCTCCACCTCAACACCACGGCCTTTCCCAGCAGTCCAGGCTGACCAACCATTCAGATTCCTATTCAGACTCCCATTCAGAAGCTCCTGGTGGGTTGTAAAGTGGCCACTTGCTTTATATGGCACTAGGGCCCCGTAATAGAAACAGATCCACGCCTCCCAACAAATTAGGCCCTTGAGTATGGCTATTTGAAAGGAACATTAGCATAGTCAGAGGTCAAGAGAGTGTGTCAGTGTGACATAAACTTACCCCACGTTGCTCCCCAATCACCTGTCCCCGCTCCTGCGAATAGGGCGATAAAGCCAAGGATTAGGACCATGGCTGAACACTGCACTGCGTGCTCTTGAGCCTGCGTGAGATCAACTCGCTTCGAGACTCTAACGCCCGTGCCCTTCTCCATGTTCTCGCTCAGTTTCATCCATGGAGTCCTCATCAGCGAGGTTGACGTATCCATGCAAAATGCGCTTTGGAGATTCGTCAGGGAAAGCATCGACAAACTCGCTCGGAGTCCTCCAGAGACATCTGTCCTCTCTGGAGTAGAGACTGGTAAGGAATGGTGGCGGCTTTGTTGTGTCATTTCGTTTCTGTTCAAGTGTTTAGGTAGAGATCCTCGCATTAGAACAGTCGACCTTTGCGGCTTGAAAAACGGGAATAAAGTGGGAAGGGGGAGGTTTTAGAAGGCGAGCGACCAAGGTCGTGATTATAGATGAAGACCTTGAGAATATACTAGGAACCGGTTTGGGAAGCCTGAATGTTCCCAAGATCCAAGACTCATCCCATAAGTTCCGGCAAGGATGAGGGAATTCAAGGCTGTGAATAACGATGTAGGAACTTGCGTATGTGACGCAAGGAATGAAGAGGTGAAGTTTAGGCGTCTTAACCCAGAAGCAGCACTCACTGCAGATGAGGAGACCAAAATAATTCGAGGAGGAAGTAAGGCCATTCGCCATCGCTCTCCGAACACTGATAACTAAATTATGCATCGAATTGTCAACTCGTTTTCATTACCAGCTTCCAATTCGAGAACCAGGTAGAAGTCAAGCTCCGCCAGCCGTCTTCCAAATGCCAACCAAAGCCCCTCCTTTGCCAAACACTGGGTCCGAATCTGGGACGGGTACTGCTCTTGCATTCGCTGCTTTCTCGGCAGTTTCGGAGGCAGGGGCTTTGCAGAAGTTATTGTCCCAGTGTGGAGAGCCCTGGCCTGGGTTAGTGACTATTCGAACATTGGGATGGGAATCGAGAATGGAGGCGAGAGGCATGGTGATGGGTTAGAGAAAGCGAGGAATTGTGGCTTGGAGGAAGCGTATTGAACTACCTCTGGGTATAAACCGACATATTCGTAGTCGTCACTGCTCTCTAGACCTAGATGGGGAAGTCAGCGCGTCCTTGAAGCAACAGTAGAAACCACCTCACGCTCAAACTTTCAATGGAAGAACATCACAACAAGACAGGGTACTATCAAGATGACAGAAGAGAAGAATATATTTCATACTGCAATGGGCCACTCCAGCCGGAAGAACAATCGCATCCCCCACACCCAGCTCAACAACCAAATCCTCCTCACTCTCCGGATCCACAGGCCCTCGTCCAAGCAGCAGCTGACTCGATCCTTTGAAAACAGCATAACACTCATGTGTTACCGAATGGAAATGGTGAGCAGCGTAGTGCTTGAAGACGCCTCCCTTGATCCAGCCATTCGATTCGATAGTTGCACAGACGGACTCAGAAGTGGGGTTGGGGGGAAGTATGGAGCGATAGACGAGGACTGGAAATCGAGAGTTCGGAACATGTGGCGTGGAGTGAGAGAGGTAATATATTTCGGGAGCATCCATAAGTGAATTGTTCGAGATGCTGTACAAAGGTAGGTAGATTCGAGGTGAGCATAAGCTTTGGTGGGGTAATGCGGGGTTTCGTCATGTGGGGTCGTCGAAGTAAACCTCAAAGTCCGAAGACCCTCAATATCAACGTCAAATATCTTGAGTCTCCAGAGCCCATAGGCACAATAACTCAGTCCTCAGCTGCCCAAGTACCAACAGGCTCCGGTCTCGTGGAGAACAGAATCTTGTACTTGACAATCTCCACAACCTCCAACACCCCAGTCCCCTCTCCTTGCTCCTCAGAGCTATCCTCCATATTCTCATCCTCTCCTTTGACCTTCCTAATGATCGCCATAGCCTTTGCCAACTTCTTGACCTCCCCTGTGAGTCTTTGATGCCTGCCCACATAGAGATAAACCCTCTTCATCCAAGCTGTGCTGCCTGCATCAGCCGCATCATAATCGGGGAAGACAAGGCGCCCAATAGGTGTTTGTTGTGATTTTAACCCAGCATGAGATTCAGTCGATATAGTGTCTTCATCATCATGGGAGGGTAGGTTAATAGTCCCTTGCATCTCGAGCAGTGCCAGACCCGAGGGAGTTTGTAGTAGGTTTGGCAAGGGATTTTGGCGGAGGTGCCTATCCTCTTTGGGACTAGCTCTGATGAGCTTGAGAGCTTCCATTATTTCGCCTTGCTTCCTTCCGAACTTTGTCCTGTAACCTCATCAAAAACCTCAAGCACAACAAACTTCCCCAAAGCTGTAAGTCTTTGCAAGCTTGTACTCTAAGTTTGATATCACGGAGCTGGATCAACTACTAGCCGACTGCGAAGTTGACCCGGCAGGCGACGGCCTATTATTCTTCCTTCCCAATCACCTCAGGCGAACTAGACGCTAACACGTGATCAGGATATGCCCTACAGCATCCACCAGCTTTTACATCTGCAGGAATCCATTATTGTGATTCTTATGTTTTTCCTTCTGTTTATTACCCGCAACATTGCCACTGCAACTCCCCGTCAGATCAAAAGTATCACACTTGTTGCTTTCATTTCCGGTATGGATTTACGATCAAAGCAGCAGACTTGTCATCACGTGGTCGCCTACTAGCGCATTCAATTCCACGCACACAGACAGCTAACAAATTTCTGCAGTTGTTATTGCTTTCCAGATTGTAGGACAACTTACCAACGCCATACAACAACTCGAACTTCGCCAATATGAAGCTCGTAAGTACTCATACAGACCTAATACAATCATGTATCTCTGCTAATACTTTCTGCGACAGAATATCTCTTTCGTATGCCCCTCCAACTTCTACGAAAACTTTCCACCACGAACTGACAATTCTATAGCCCGCCAACGGCTCCCAGAAGCTGGTCGAGATTGAAGATGAAAAGAAGCTGCGTGTCTTCATGGAGAAGAGGTACGATTGGCACAATGCGACGCGATTCTATATGTACAGAGATTGATGCTTTTACAGAATGGGTGCAGAGGTTCCTGGTGATAGCGTCGGCGACGAGTTCAAGGGCTATATCTTCAAGATCACCGGCGGCAACGACAAGCAAGGTTTCCCTATGAAGCAAGGTGTTATGCACCCAACTCGCGTTCGTCTCTTGCTCTCTGATGGCCACTCTTGCTACCGTCCTCGTCGCACTGGTGAGCGCAAGCGCAAGTCTGTCCGTGGCTGCATCGTTGCTATGGATTTGTCTGTTCTCGCTCTCAGCATTGTCAAGCAAGGCGACTCTGATATCCCTGGTCTCACCGATGTCGTCCACCCCAAGCGTCTCGGCCCCAAGCGTGCTACCAAGATCCGCAAGTTCTTTGGCCTCACCAAGGAAGATGATGTGTGTATACATCCTCTTCGCCTGCACTTCTGGTGTTAAACCAGAATCTGCAGAGAGTGAGATCCCCTTTTGCTAACGAAGTTATCGCAAATTTAGGTCCGCAAGTTCGTTATCCGTCGTGAAGTTCAACCCAAGGGTGAAGGCAAGAAGCCATACACCAAGGCCCCCAAGATTCAACGATTGATTACTCCTCAACGTCTTCAACACAAGCGTCACCGCATCGCACTTAAGCGCCGTAACTCTGAGAAGACCAAGGATGCCGCCGTAAGTACAATCCGGTCTCGTGCTCATTCAATTCTAACATTTGTTTTCCAGAACGAGTATGCTTCTATTCTCGCCAAGCGTGTCACCGATGCCAAGACCCAGAAGGCTGATGCCCGTAAGCGTCGTGCTTCCTCCATGCACAAGTAAAAGCATTGCTTCTTTCTCGTTGGTGCTAACATGGCCGGGTTGGGTTTCTCTTGCATCTACGGGAGCAGAACGATACTCTTGCTGGTTGGTTATGGCTGCTAGATCTTCGTATCGAATGCAGATCATGACTTAGGTTTGAGCTTTCTAGTTTCTCATGAATGGAAGATTTCGGATGCCACACATTGCAATGCATGGAGCTAGGCGTTCTTTGATACAGGCAATCTCAGACCTGATTTCCAACTGTACCTTTGTGATCTTGATTCCGCGTGATAATATCGTAGCCTTCAACTCATAAGGCTCTTTGTTGATGATCCCAATGTTTCTATCACCTCTTCGAAGCTCCTCTGTCTAACCCTCTAGCCTAGTTCACTTGACAGTACAGCATCAGATCTTCAGACCTACCTACCCACGTTCCTCTAAGTCCAGTCGCTCACTATCAATACCAATCTAACAGAGTAAGTTCCCTCGACTTAACCCAACTCCCGGCCACCAAACCTACCACCCCCATATCCTCATTTCCGGAGCTCTGGAGCCAATAGCCTTTCATAATCCCAACATCATTGCGGTCACTTCTCAACCTGACACGCATTCGTTTGGGCAGCTTTCCGAACTCGTACGTGCTAGAGGTGCCACGGGCTGAGGCAAGACGACTTGAAATACTGTGCAAATGGTGGGAATATCGTTCTCATGACAGTGTGCTCACAGCCAAGCCCTCGCAGAGGCAGAAACAGGGCCAGCCTCGGTCATGAGGGGGGAAGGAGCCGGTAGCCTCTCATTTTCCAGTTATCCAGCCGTTCTGATTGTCTCCAGAAATATCTGCGTTAACAACACCATCTCTCTTCTAACTGCAAAGTCCTCAAGAGGCTGCTTTGGCTTCATAACCCCCCCTTCTCCGGGGACTCATTTCTTCCTTCAGTCACCGTTTCAACGCCCAATGAAACCCCGAAATATCCTCATTCCCACGACTACCAGGCCACAACGGTCCAGCTTGGCCCCAGTTCCCTCCTCCCGGAGGACTACCAAGTCGAGCTAGAATTTGGCAATGCTGCTTTGTATATCCTCAGTAGCCCCACCCTGTCTATTGCTAATGAATAATAGTATAATGGCCCACACGCCTCCAGTATAATGCAGTGCAGTTGTGGCTAGCTGTCTCCCGCTCTCCGGAAGTGGCCTTCTTCGGCGTATGGGTATCTCTTGGAGATCATTTGGCTGTCCGAGTGGTGGTGCTTCGGTGCACTGTTCGAAATGACGGCAGTGAAAAGCTTGCATAGTTTGAGATGATAGAGATCAGCAGAGGTAGAGGGGAAATACGGATATGAGGATAGAAAAGAGGCGAATAGCAGTCCTTGGCTTACAAAAGATGGGGTGCTATTAGGCATTAGTAGCAACATGGTAAATCTATGCTGTGGAAGCTAATGAAAATCGACGCGTCTGGATATCCAGATTTTGTTCAGTACCTAGATAATCTTATATTTTGGGGAACCAGAAAACCTGAAAGTTCTGAATGAACAACGAGGCCTCAAGCAGTGTATTGGACTCTTGGAGTAACTATAAATTAAGTAACAGCACAAGCTCATAAATTTGGTATAATATAAGAAGATAAGCTAACCCATTTGCAGTCGGCGCGCATTGAGATAGAATTTCCCTGTCACTGAGAGGGAAGTTTGTTGACATACGCTAGGCGAAGAGGTTAAACAGCGACTCTAAAGGTGAAAGAATTCCTGCTATAAGGAACGACTTTATTGCCTGATTTTAATCTAGCCCACATTCACTCAAAGATAAGATCGATAATAGAGAAACTGTTAGAGACAACTTTCCTTCAGGTTCTATGAGTCGCAAGCTCACCATCTATTCTGTACGTGTCTGGATGCCCCGATCACGACTCCCATCACACCAGAGGCTCTTCTATCACACATCGGTAGATCCTTTAGCAACTCAGGTCTATTGATCGATCTAAAAACCCTGAGCACCTCCAGATTTTGGTCTCGCAGATTTCAATCGCAACAAATTCCCCAAACTGGCACAATGTCACCACTTGTTTTCAAGAAGCTCGAACTCCTCAAATTCCAGGGCAAGAAAACAGAAGATACAAGCAAGAATCCAAACTCCCACCAATCTGCTGTCTTGCGGAAGCTCATCCAAAAGGGGAAAGCGAAAAACCTAACCTTGGATATATTCCACCGGTTCTCAGAACTGCCAGTAGAGCTTCGGCTCCACATCTGGAAGTTGGCACTGCCAGGCCCTCGAGTCATCAATATGAATTTCATCCCTCGAGTCGAGGGCATCCTCGCTCTTATCAAGGGTGACTTGAGCGTGGACATCATCCCAAAGCTCACTGTTCCTGCCATGCTCCACACCTCGTCGGAAGCAAGAGAAGTAGCAAAAAAGCGATACAAGCTCGAGCTCGTCGTCAAAAACCAAAATCTGGGCCTTGAAAGACCTTTCTCCAAGACATGGATCGATTGGGACTCCGACGTGCTCTACTTCTACAACAAGGAGTGCTTCAGCTTCTACCGTCATGATATCCGAAACTACCGGCTCGACAGTCAACGCAACTTCGACAAGCTTCGCACTTTAGTCGTTGCTGGGAAGATGCAATATGGGCGTAACAGGATTGGTGGGCCGAATAGGAATGTTCCTTTGGGGATTTTGCTGGCTGATATTTCCGCCATGAAGAATTTAGACCTGGTCTTGTTTGAAAAGAATGGCAGCGAGAGTGGAATACGCAATGCTCGTTTGGATTATGCATTCCGCTATGTCATAATGCTCAACTATATGGCGGAGGATGGAACTGTGGAGGGTGCACCTGGAATTGGGTTCTTGCCGAGGAAGGAGCTGGAACAATTGAGGAAAGGGAGGGGAAAGAATACTTGGCTGTTGACCGCTGGAAACTGATTCAACGAGGCACGTTGGCGGGAGGAGGGTAGTTATTTGGTGGAATGATGCTGTTGAATTCGTCAGATTGGGAGGCGGAATAAAACTTTCTCAGGTGGTTATCAGTTGCGTTGTACGAGGATAGATCAAGTAATGTACAAGTGGTTGTCAGCTTCCAGTTTGTGCAGCGAAGATCTTAAGTTTTCGGTGATTCTTAGAGGTGACTCCTATATCAGTATCTCTCCAGCCTACCACCTCATAACCTGCAGCTTTAAAAAGGGTGGTGTTCGATGTATCCGAGGATATGGCAGAATATTAATGGCTTTTGTTAGAGAAGAAACTGCACAAGGCCATAGGAACACGCTATTGCTAGTTACTTTGAGCCCAACAGGTCCTCCATTGTCTCGTGCAGTGAATAGAGGGCCAAAAAGCAGAGCCCGGTGCCAATCCCAAACTCAAACAGCGTTGACCTTGCTTTACTTTAAGGCACCTCCAGAAGGTGATTTCTCAGTTACCAACTTCTCTCGCATCATTTAGCCGATCCAACTTATATCCACAACCCACCCTCCTCATCTCGCCACTTATCGCCTCTTCCAGGTGTATGACCATGCCCAGCATGTGCCCCTGTGGCAATAGGCAGGACCAGTGACTGCTTTATCACTGACTGATTCATGCGTCTATCTTGCCGATTCCAAATGCTGAGTTGTGGGCTGAATCCGACCGGCCGTTGAACCAACAACCCTATCACATTCTCCCGTGGACACCCTCTTCCCAACTGGTTTCTTCAGCTAACTCAACGACAAGGGCTGAATACCTACCAACCTGTATAGTAGGCAAGAAGAATGGCCTGGGCAAGCCCAGACAGGGCAGCAAGAAGCTTAGGCATTACAATCATGGGTCTAAACACGCGAAATATCGGTACGAAGTAGAAACGGCATTAGACCCCATCAGCGACCAACCCAACCGATTTCAGTCTTGGTGAGGTATACCATGTGAAATTAACATATTGACTGTCGTGTGGTTTCTCTCCCATGCTGGGTCTTGACTTCCCTTCATGAATGAATCTATTCCCACAATGCCACACCACACTTCCAAACACTTCATCAACTCGGAAGCTACTAACCCCAATTCGCTGTCCCGACACAACTAACATACCATGTACGTCTCCTAAATACACCACCTGAAAAATTATGGCAATACCAGCATCGTTCCGCGTGCAAGCTCTTACCTCCAACCCAGTGCCTCTCCGCATTCGCTTCCGCCCTCGCCCACACAATCAACGCCCAACTCATTACCTCCCACTCGCCACCCACCACACCTCTCTCACTCTCCCAATAATGACCTCAACTCCAATACGCATATCCAGCTTAGGCTCCAACCCTCAGCCGCAGTCCCCTTTACGTGAATCGCTAACCAATCAACCCTCACTCGTCAGCTTACTCTTCGCTATTGTGCCGCTTAAACGCGAGGAATTGAGACACACGCTGCTGATTCTGACGCTGGCAAATCGCTTATTGCCTGAAATTTTAGGACTGAGTGCCAAAAGGTAAAGTGGGGGGTTGAGGGCTGAAGAAAGAGGGGTCGTGGATAACGGTGAGAGGTGGAGGAAAGAGGCGGGTTTAGCGTTTGTGCGTTGAGGCGTGATGGCTGTATCTGCATGCAGCGTGAAGAGGGCACTTGACGGTCTAGATGCTTTCTATGTGGAGGGAGGAGAGGCATGGGCGCTTAATGAAGCTGCATGTGTGCAGGAAGGACGGGGAGGAAAGGGGGTGAGGGTAGCAGTGAAAGGGGCAGAAGCGAGAAACTGGGTTTCATGTAGGCAGTGTCGTCTGCAGAGAAATACTGAAGAGAGAAGGGAAGAGTGCTCAGCTCAGTGCTAGAAATTTGCTAGTGACAACTTCTAAATTGCTTGGTTGGGTGCACTTTGGTGAAAATTGCAGCCAAAATACCATAGTAAATTATTGCCTCAATTTCATCTCGTCTTATAGATATTTCTTTTTACCGTTTTAGAGCCGAAGTTGCCGAGCGTACGGTCTGCCGGGGCCAAGAATGATCAAGAGAATACTTCTACTGCAATGCTATAATCAAATTTTGGTCACTAGAAAAAAAACAATTACTAACTTATAAGTTATTACCTAATTTACCCCTTTTACTTGCTAGGCTTCCCTCGATAGTTAGTAAATATACTCGGCAGTTATAAGTACCTTGATAGTAGTAAATACATATAGTAGTTATTCCTCTTTCTCCTGCCTATAAATACCCCTCTATCCTCTCTTTCTGCTTATCAATAGCAAAGTAAAGCGCAAGAAGAAAGTATAACTAGTGCTTGGTGCTTAGTGCTTAATGCTATGCTATAAGGCTATAATGCTATAATCAAGAAAAATAAGGAATTACTACCTTACTACTAAGTTTGCTTTCCTCGATAGTTAGTAAATATACTCGGCAAGTATTTATTGCGCATATAGGGTTTATTGCGCGTGAGGGGTTTTTAGGAAGGCTATTAGAAATCGCATATTATTAAGGTTGCAAAGGTTATATTATAAGAAGTAGGGGGTGGTATGCTCTTAAGGAGATAACCACCGTTAGCTTTACCTCGTTAGTTATCCCTATAGCTAGGCTAGCAACTAGACGACTATAGTTTTTAGTTCCTATACGAGTTATAAGTAGTATATGTTTATCCCGTTAGGGACTAGGATATGCGTTTATGCCTTTAGGGGGGATTAACAGCTTTGGCTTGTGTGTTAGCTGTATATACTTCGTATTATATAGAGGTAGCTAGGGGTCTCGGGTCTATAGGGCGAACTGAGTCTACTTATATAAGCGCTCAAGTGAAGTTGATTGTTTAAGTTGTCCTGGAAAGTCTAGACTCATTGAAATTGAAATTGAAATTGAAATTGAAATTGAATGTTGAATTGTTATAAACACCCTATACGAACCGGTCGTATCAAACTAAATCGTATTCACCAATGAATATCCGTCTCTCTGACCACCCAACCTCCCTCTTGTAGATTCTGTCTACATCTCACCCTCGCAACTTTGTTTTGTAAATCCAGTTGTACTGTTTCACCCCAGACTCTGACTTCTGCTGGTATATAGCCATTCTGAGGCATGTCCGTTTCCTCAAGCTCCATTATCCATTGGCCGATTTTCCCTTGCAGGATAGAATCGAGCATAGATTCGCGGCGATGGGCAGAGAGAAGGAGAGATATGGCATCCCGGCGTAGATTGGGCTCGCGGCATTTGATGACGACGAGGTAGAGGGCGGAGATTGTTCGTGGCTCGAACAGAAATGTCTCACCTTCTGGTTTATGTTAGTGCTGAGCCTGAAATTTTCAGTCAATTCAATACGGAGGTTTGAGCTCACCTAAAATCATTGGGCTGGTCTGAGCTTCGTAATAGAGGGTGTCTTTGCAAACGGAGTATATGTGCTCGAAGTAAGGAAGAAGCTCGTCGGATGCGGTTTCTGGGGTTTGTAAACAGAGCGTGAGGCGTACTAAGATAACCAAAGAGTAAAACTTCAGAGTATGAGGCTGGTAGAGAGGATGGCAGCTGGAATCCGGCTGAATACCTTCTAAGAATTCATCTACCATCAAGTGGAATTTATGTAGTTCTTTTAACAGGTAGTCCCGCATCTCGAAAATGGTACCAGGTATGGCATCCTTTGCCACCAGTTCATAGCATGCAGACTTGTAGTAAATCTTAAAGCCCTCCCAGACCAAAAGATTCCTGACATTGAGAACTTCTGTAAGCGTAGAGAACTTGTCTGGTTGTGGTATAGTGGGCGCACAGGGTTGATAGCTTAGAAACGTCCGCGTTTCATTGCTACCTGTAGCGATCAGAGACTGGACGTCGAGACGGTAAAATATGCCGACTAGGAGGTTGTTCATGTCTTCCCCTGGTTGCGCGATTGGAGATACTCTGAGAAGTTGAGAGGATTCGACGATCTTCTGGGCGTAGCTGATGTGTTGAAGTGCGAACCCGCTATTGCCAATGAAAAGATCGAACCAAGCTAAGACCAAGCAGGAAATCAATCCAATGCGAGCAGACCGGACTTCTTGAACATCGGGCATCGATTCTCGAATATGTTGAATTGCTTTTTGGTACTGTTGAAGGGCGAACTCTCGGTGGATTCCTTGGGCTACATTAAGGCGATACTGACCAGATTCCAGTTTAGTGGCGCCTGTGGCCAGTGCGCCTATTGCAACAATCCCATGCCTAATCGGAAAAGATAAAGTGCTCTCCCTCAAAGCACAGTTCCAGAACATCGCAAACTCTTCTCGGAACCCAGAGTAGACATCATCAACGAAGTTTTGGAAGTAAACCCCCTCTTGCTCATTTAGCAAAGAAGCAACAGAGCTGATCGATGGAGGAGGTGCAGGAGATCTAGACCGCGACGGCGATGGCGATGCAGAGTGAGACTTGGTTCTAGGACGTATTGCAGCACGTGAGATGCCACTGAGAGATGGTAGTGTTGTGACATGCTCATAACCATCGCAAGGCCACCCTGATTTGATACACTTGAGACAGCTGGGGCGTTCCTCGCCGCATTTCAGTCTTCTAATTCTGTTGATGAGATATATGATTAGTACGAGTCCATGGAAGCTAACGAAGACTCGTACTTGCAGGTCACGCAACCGTTCTTTGACCTGGGGGTGGAAGTTCTCCCTTTCTTGGTGATACTTGACATGTCGGCCATTCCAGTCTTGCAGATAATTGATCAAAATAAGATTGCAAGGAAGGTTGGAAGGAAACGGAATCTTGAGATTATATATAGCAGCTCAACAATGATTTGAGGGTCGAACAAGGTGCCAGATACGTCATTGGCTAGGAGATTCCTGGATATACCGATTGGTGATAGGAGCAACAACACCACGCTTACTAGCAAGAGCGTCTCTACATTTAAGCCAGGAAAGCTTGCGTGATGTGTGGTAGCAGGACAAAGCGCTCAGGGCCTCAGCCTATATTAAATAAGTGGGGGCTAGCATCACCTCAGATGTACATGTATAGTACAGTCCCTCAAATGACTGAAGCTAGAGGCAGTGCAAGCCAGGGCATGTACTACCAATGTTTCCCATCCACGCCAAGTAGCGGCGACAGCAAGCTGGCACCAAACTCTCATTCATTTGGCCATTTGCTACTGGCGTCTCCAGGGGGTACGACACTATGAAGATGAATGCGATAGGTGAACGAGAATCTCAAGGGTGACCACAGCCACTAGGCACTTGTAAGGGACTGTGATCGAGTGATACTGTAGAGTGATAGGGCTGAGTCGCAGAGAAGGATCTCACTAGGAAATATTGAGAGTGCTGCATACGAAGCTGCCGGGGTTTGAGCGCGGAGCATGGAGTACCGCCGCTCTGAGATAGCCTGCACGTAAAGCTATGTGCCCCAAAGCGCTTGCTGGGCCACGGAATTCAGAGGAACTATCCAGGTGAATTGAGTTGTGTATATCAAGCGTACGGTATCTGAACTTACTAAGGATGGTTTAAGTTTTGTGAACCCAAAGTAGTCTAGTCGATTTTAGCCGCGTGCTTTGTCATCCCCCGCTATTTCCTGAAGAGTCTCGAAATTATCACCACTTGCTTCTATAATATTTACACCTCCCCCGCTCCGCGCAGACTGCAAACCACGCACCACTGCAAGAATGGCTGATAATATTTACGATGAAATCGAAATTGAGGACATGACGTATGATCACACCCTGGAAATTTACCATTACCCATGTCCATGTGGCGATCGCTTTGAAATCAGCATCTGCGATTTACGCGACAATGAAGATATTGCCGTATGCCCAAGCTGCAGCTTGATGATTCGGGTCATATTTGATGTGGTGAGTTCTGCTGTACCGTTCCCTTCTCCATTTGCTGGAGACTAAGCAGTACCGAAAATAGGACGGTTTACCAAAGCCTGAAGACGAGCAAAACAGGACTGAGGAGCAGACCCAGGTTCCTTTGGCAGCTTGAAAAAGGCAAAATTTCCACATCAGATCATGTGTGCTGATCTGAAACCCAAAGAACTACGACAGGGGCCATTGTACTCTCGGCCATACATCATCGAGGAAACGCATCAGCGTTGCAGCACACCGCACTTCCTCGTCTCTGCCCACACACCATTGTACTTCGTATGCAGCCAGCATAGCCCTATGTCCCACCTCGAGCATCGCGCCGCAATTCACACACCTAAATCAGCAAAAGGCCCCGAGTCTTCAGTTGTGGAAATGAGGCACCCTCGACCAAGCTAAGGCTATCCCAAGCAAGCTAGAAGAACATGCAGCTCAATGGCACAGCACTCAGGCTGCTGCTGCCAGTCTCTCTCGCTAGGACTTTACGGATTCGGCGAAGCTCAAGATATGGAGTACTGCCAATCTCCTAAATCCATGTCTTCTCAGATTCTGGGGACAAGTTCTCGACACACTATCAAGTGCAAGCACAATAAGATAGAGATAGCGGGGCGGGGCTGCTGATTGACTTCATACGCCTTACCGATTGGCAAAGACCAAGCTTTAGACTGTGAAGTTTAATTTAGTTCTCTTGGGTATATAGCATGTTCTTCCTAGTATCTTTAACACAGCTTCATTCCTCTGTCACAAACCCAAATTTGACCACTGTTTTCTGCATCCCGGCCGTCTTCCGAATGCGAAAGTTGCAGCATATGGTTTAGAAAACAAAATTCGTTTTAGTCCACTTCTCATAAAGGCGATCAAACCAAGCGCTAGCAATTACAGTAAGTTCCAGGCCTTGCCAGTATCCCACTTAGTCAATGGTCTTGAAATTCCGGGAGTAAGCCTGTCTTTCCCTCAAGGTTCTGTGCAGCTTCCATGCATATCCCAGAGTCATGTCCTAATGTTCAATGTTTCAAAACACTGCAGCGCAACCATTCAAGAGTTGTTGCTGAGGAAACATTTGAGGTTATCCGTCAAGTAGTTCAAGCTTCAAGTGAAGGAACTGATACCTCCCAAACCGGTACGAGTAACGAGAGAATCATTTGAAGCAAGATGCTTTGGCTATCAGCCAACAGAACTCTCAAATCGAAGCAGTTAGTAGCAGAAATGATACTTTTATCACGCCCTTTTGAATACTCATGACCAATAGTCGCATATTATATCCTTCAACCCCATAAACTTCTTTTAGAGTGGCTATGAGTATGTAAGTACCATACTATAGCATATTCCCTTGGCTTCGTTCAACCTATCAATTTCGAAAAATTCTGAGCATGTCACTCTCCACCACTCCTTTTCTGCTTCAGCAAAGGAATTAGTCAACATTAGCCTCATGTTTCGATCTCAAATCTAAATTCTACCCCACGATCACCAGCCAAGAAATCTCACCAGGCCGCCGTATCTGCATTATGCTAGCTAGTAAAAGAATCTACAACACCTGGTCAGCTGCAGCCTGCAGCCCCAGATCTGGTTCCCTAACGCAGGTGTGATCTTCCACGCGGCCACATCCACGACGAGCATCCAATTCGTCGTCCTAGAGGTGCATCATATTGAATGAATGACAAGTTTTCAGTTTGAGAGGGATCTAGGAATAGAATGGCGGTGCAAGCCCAGAACATGCAGTGAAAGCTTGGTACGTACTGAGAAGTCGTATGAGTGAGGTGGTGAGGAAAGAATACGAGCTCGGTATCGGGGTTAAGGTTCCTCGGAGCCGATGCACGACTGTGCGGAACTAATATCGAGTTGAAATTGAAGATATCGTAAATTCTTCCATTCAAGGTGAATTGGACTCAGAAACAGAGGGGGACGGACATTGAAACCCCGTCTATCTCTGATGTTACGAAGTATAGCCCTCTTCATAATTCTTCAATAAGTTCAAGTCTTTAGAATGATCCAAGTCTTTGCAAATATTTAAGACCCCTGAGTAACCAAGCGTCTCTAAATGACCCAACACCTCAACTACTTCCCTCTAATTTTCAAGCACTACAATCTTCAATTATCTCATAAGCAATTGTCTCATCCCAAACCTCAAAATCTGTCCAAGATGCCGGTCCTCAGGTCCCCACATCTCCCGGCAATTTATCCGCTTGGACAAGTTACAACTAAGCCCCGTTCTCTACTTCGGTATTTCCATACTTTATTGTGTCCAAGCCCCCGGTCAAATCCAAGCTCATATATCAAAGGAACCAAGTATTTCGTCTCCTCGAAAGTTAATGATGGTTCCTAGTTCCTATCTTGCATACTAACGAGGCTATGTCGTGCATGCTCCCACAAACGGCGCGGAGTTAGCAGCCGTATGTAAGATCACGTAAAGTACCTTACAACGTGCCGCAGGGCTGTGCTTTAAAGTTTACTGTAGTTTTCCCATAATTCCATTTTAGATTTCAATGTTGGTTTGACAAACAAACAGATATTATTGGTGGGGCTGAGCTAGACGAGGGGGTGGATCGGAGGAGAAAGGAGAAAGGAAGTGGGAACGGGAGCGGCAATAGGAACAGGAACGGGGACGGGAATTAAATTGAAATAAGAATTTAGATGAGCCGTAATCGATACACGTAGATTCCAACTCCTTACTCCTTCGCCGCAGTGCGGTTTGAATGTGGAAATTTCCTCCCTAGAACTTGAGTTGTCCCGTAGTCTGCTATGAAATCCAACCCTTCTTGTCCCCCCAAACATCCCATTCCATCCCCTTCGCTCCTAGTGCTTCTCTAATCCTACTCCTAAGCCATCTACTCGCCCCTATGCGGCACTGGCGCAAACGGCTCACTCATATCCACGCCAATTTCGGTCTCCAGTAAAGCACTCAACGTACTCCCATCCCTCAAATACACCCATTCCCCACGTCCAGTACCCTCTTTCGAATCCTGTCCTTCTGAAATCATAACGTAGTCGTAGCGCTTGGGGCCGGTGGCAGGGGAGGAAAGCCAGATTTGCTTATTCGGGGGTTGCTTGTTGATTACATAGGTGCCGGCTGGGGGGAAAGCAAGGGTTAGAACTCCGGCCTGTAGCTCTTATGTTAGCTATCTTCGTTGCAAGTATATGATTATGTTGAGCGGAATTTGGGGGACGGGGGATGTCGGAAGGGAGAAATAGAGCCAAGCAGAGAGGGCACTTACAGAATATTCACAATCCACCTCCTCACTCTCCTCCTGCAACTGCTCTAGCTTCTCTACCAAAGAATTCATATACATATCCGACAACTCGTGATACTGCTCATTCGTGATCTCCGCGGGCGCGAGGCCGGAAGATATTTCGTGGGTCCCGGATTCTTTCGGCTGGGGGTTCGCCGTTTCCGGAGAGAGACCTTTGAGGGATGGTCTGGTGGAAGAGAAGGACCGTTGGTTCCAGGGTTTTGGAAAGAAGGGAGAGCTGTATCTTTGGGGAGGGAGAGAGAGTGGTGAAATTGAGGAAGAGACGAGGGTGGCGCGGGGGAATAGGGAGCTTCGGGGGGTCAGTAGGCTGATGGGACGGGAGGAGCGCAGGAGGAGCTTTGAGGTTGAGACGTGAGACATTTTGCAGTAATTGAGACGGTAGTAGGAGTATTTTGGTTGAAATACGATGGATTGGGTGGAGATTGATTTAGTAGAAGCTTTGATGAATGTGGAACGAGGTTCTTTGAGATGGGGTGAGCTCAAGGAAGATGTGAAGCTACCCCACAATTCGCTAAAGCAGGCTCGCCGGGACTTGAGATCTCAGCCTTCCCTTAATGTTTCCTAGCCTTGTTTTACTTTAAACGTCCGATCAAAACACCAGGACCTTCATGCCTTTCTGATAACAACGAAACCGGCCATAGAAAGACCCGTGAAGAGGAGTCATGATCAATGCTGTGCTAGTGTTCAATAATTCAGGCCAGCCTCGGCTGACGAAATTCTACACGCAGCTAGTACGTTTCCAACAGAAAGAGTAGATTGGCAGAAGTTAACAACAACAGGAAACATCAGTCCAACAACGCCTCATCTCCGAAATATTCACCCTCGTCTCCCACCGCCCCTCCGGTTCCTGCAACTTCCTTCCCCTCCCACCCCTCCTCGCCTCCTCCTCCACCCCAACATCCCATAACTCCACCACGCAACATGACGATATCCCCTCCCTCGTCACTTACCGCCACTACGCTACTCTCTACTTCATAATCATCTCTACAAGTACGGAGTCGCCGCTGGCGCTGATAGATTTGATACAGGTGTATGTGGAGGCGTTGGATCGGTTGTTCGAGAATGTGTGTGAGCTGGATTTGATCTTCAATTTTGAGACGCTACATGCTTGCTTAGCGGAGATGGTCGTTGGTGGGGTGGTGGTAGAGACGCAGCTGGAGAGGGTGGTAGAGGGCGTTAGAAGTCAGGGACGTGTGGCCAAGAGACCAGTTAATGAAGGGCGAGGCGGTGGTTTGGGCGGGATGGGAATGGGGATGAGTGGAAACTTTGGGTGGGCTGGTAGGTGACGACGCGGAAATGGAAATGCTTTATGACTGATAATGTATTGCTGGAAGACCTCGGAATACGGTTGAAGCAGAGGGGTAGAGGGAGGTAGAGAATATCTCCACATCGTAGCCAGCGGCTGCTTCGACACGGAGCTAGGAGGTAAAACCGCGGGGGATGGTGGCCTCGTTCGGAGGAGCAAAAAAAAAAAAAAAAAAAAATTACTGTTGTTACAGCCATCAATCAACACGTGAAATCAATCAATTAGATGCGCAGAATTAGTCCAAAAAACCCAAAAGAAAAAGCTAAAAAAATCCCCTGTAAGCCGTAGCCCCAATACTCAGCTTATGGTCCGGGGATACCATTAGCTACTGTATCAGTGTTAAAGTTTCTCGCAAGATTTCCGAAATACAAGGCCCTTACGACCAGGCATAAGGCACCATTTTCAACGATTTGCTTTAAGTTGTTGCATCTCGGCTTATTGTATGATATGAACCCATAATTGGCTACGGGCTAGATGTTCACCACCACCACCGATTCTGCTCTCCACGCTTCACACTGGGGGCATGGAAGGTAGGGATGGGTATCGATGGGAGTTCTCAATAATTAATGTAATGCGTGATATGTTTATTGGACAGTGACCCGGAATGTTCGAAACGGAGGCATGGTAGTAGTATACATGCCGTGTTTCCTGTATATCTGAAGTGAAGGTCATCTAGACCTTGGGGAGCGTTGAGCGTAGGCATCAGGAAGAAAGGGCGCACAACGCAGGTAGCAAAATTTTGAAGTTCATAACTACGATTTAATCAAGCTATTTATATCCTTACATGGCGTCAAGCTTCAGATGCCCAGTCTCTATGAGCACTCTCCTTGGTAACCAAGCTGGGTTCGAAGTTCCAAGTTGACCTACGATAACAAGAAGACCTGAGACGAACCTCACTCTGAAGTACAGAACGGTTCTCTCAGTTCGTTTGGTAAGAGTGTTGCCTTTTACAGGATCGGGCATACAATTGATCTGAAAATTCGGTGAGAAAAATTAATAATCCTCGTACTCAAAGGGGTAGGGTAGAATTTTGGTGGCAACTCAAGCGGACCTATTCCACACAGCCCAAGGCAAGCCAAACTCCATTCCTATGCTTTGTGGACCATATCCATCAATATACAAGTTTTTTTTACAGCCAAGACAAACTCATTTTGTAGCAGTGGGCGACGCATCATCTGATACTGGTTTCCGCCGAATTTGATCCTTCGTCCACATAGAGCCGGTCAGTCCAAAGAACCACGATCGAATCTGCACTTAGTCAGTACCTCGCCATACCCGTAAAAAGTCTCCAAGCATACCGAGTGGAAAGGCTTATGCTCGGGATCCCCCTTACTATTCCAATCCAAGAAAAGGACTCCATAGACCAGAACAACTAATGCAATATTCCATCAGTAGATATTCCAAAAGCCTGATTTCGGCACACCCACACATAATAGAGCTCATCTGAGCAATCTTGACACCCTTCGTCCATCTCGGTCTCGCCCACTTGAGTTTGTTTCTTCTCTTGAATTTCCTTTCCAGTCTGAATTGATCTCTCTTCGATATCTTGTCAAAATCCGGTGGCCACAGCTTGCGTGCTTTGTAGGGATTCGTGTATATGTACGGAATCTTCTCCTGGGCGGCTCGCCGTATTAGTGTCGAGAACATCTTGGTGATGCCTGCTCTGATAATTTATGGGAGTTGAGGTCCCAAAGTCTTGAAGCTGTTGACGCCTTGGGTCCTAGGCATCCTTGCATGTTTCACCCCACCGAAAAATTTATCGCCTCGTTGACTCATAAACACCACCACCACCCTCCACTTTCGAGATCTGACTTCAAACAAGTCAAATTCTCAACCGCGATCATGGCAGCAGTAGAAGCTACTACCAAAGCTTTAGAGACTGTCACGGTCTCCAAGACCAAGGAATTGAGAGGAGCAAGTACCCCGCTGACCCCTCATTCAGAATTATACTAATAGATGGGCTTTGCAGACTGAAAAGCGAGATTCTCTCATTATAGTTGAGAAGAAATACCAGGCACAATGGCAAAAGGATGGCGTCTTCGAACCCAATGCTCCCTCGACCACCGAAGTACCCCTCCACTCCATTACCGCTACCGAACTTCGAAACCAGCAACCCAAATTCTTTGGCGCTATGGCATTCCCGTACATGAACGGCAGTCTCCACGCCGGCCACACGTTCTGTGTTAGTAAGATCGAGTTCGCAGCAGGATTCGCGCGTATGCAGGGCAAGAGAGCTTTGTTTCCTATGGGTTTCCACTGCACGGGTATGCCAATCAAAGCTTGCGCCGACAAACTCATAAACGAGATCAAGTTGTTTGGAACCAACTTCGAGAGATATACGGAAGAGGATGGACTTGCGGACAAGACAAACGAGAAACCGGCGCCAAGCACCCACCACGAAGATGTCACGAAGTTTACAGCGAAGAAGGGAAAGGCTGCCTCGAAGGCCGTTAAGATGAAGTACCAGTTTCAAATCATGCGTGCTATTGGTATACCTATGGATGATATCCATTTGTTTTCCGACCCGCAGCATTGGTTAGAATACTTCCCCCCCCTCTGCAAACAAGATCTTACAAATTTCGGTGCAAGAATCGATTGGAGACGATCGTTCGTCACCACGGATGCGAACCCTTACTTTGATGCGTTTGTCAGATGGCAGATGAACCGTCTCAAGGAGTTGAAAAAGATTAAGTTCGGAAAGAGATATACAATATACTCGCCCAAGGATGGTCAGCCATGCACGGATCACGATCGGAGTGAGGGAGAGGCTGTTGTACCGCAAGAATACACAGCGTTGAAGCTCAAAGTCAAAGAGTGGGCACCTGCTGCTGAGGCTGCGATCAAGGGTAAGGTTCCTGAGGGGGCCGATGTCTTCTTCGTACCCGCGACTTTAAGACCGGAGACTATGTATGGTCAAACCTGCTGTTTCGTTGGGCCAAGGATCAATTACGGCGTTTTCAAGGTTTCTGAAAAGGAGTTTTATGTTATCACTGATCGGGCTGCACGAAATATGGCGTACCAGGGCATCTTTTCCAACAACGGCGTTTATGAGAAGGTTGCGGAGATAGAGGGTTCGGCTTGTGTTGGTACTCTCATCAATGCGCCGCTTTCGATTCACAAGGAGGGCGTTCGAATTCTACCTATGGAGACGGTTCTTTCAACGAAGGGAACGGGTGTTGTTACATCGGTTCCATCAGATAGTCCAGATGATTTCATAACTGTTACGGATCTTGCCAAGAAGGCCGAGCACTATGGCATCAAGAAGGAATGGGCGGAGTTAGAGATTGTCTCTGTTATTAAGACGCCCTCGTACGGTGATCTCACAGCACCTTTCCTTTGCAAGAAGCTCAAGATCAACTCACCGAAAGACGCTAAGCAATTGGAGGAAGCAAAAGAGCTTGCCTACAAGGAAGGTTTCTACCAAGGTATTATGAACGTTGGAGACTTCAAGGGCGAGAAGGTCGAGGTTGCCAAGCATAAGGTCAGACAGCAGCTTATTGATACGAATGAAGGATTTGCATACTCAGAACCAGAGAAGAAGGTTGTTAGTAGATCTGGGGATGACTGCTGTGTGGCCTTAATGGATCAGTGGTATCTTGACTATGGAGAAGAGTCGTGGAAGCAAATTGCCTTGAAATTTGTTGACAACGTGGACGGAAATGGGCTGAACACATACCATGCTGAGACGAAGAATGGATTCGAGGGTGTTCTGAACTGGCTCAATCAATGGGCTTGTGCACGAACATATGGTCTCGGATCCAAGCTTCCTTGGGATCCTCAATTCTTTGTTGAGGGTTTGACTGATAGTGCTATTTATATGGCATACTACACCATTGCTCACTACCTACACAAGGATATCTTCGGAAAGACCCCAGGTCTCGCAGGAGTCAAGCCGGAACAAATGACTGATGAGGTCTGGGATTATGTCTTCGCACGAAGAGATCTCAGCGAGTCGATCCTCAAAGAGAGCAACATCAACAAGGAAACTCTTGCATCAATGCGCAGAGAATTCGAATACTGGTATCCCTTGGATCTCCGGGTGTCAGGAAAAGATCTCATTCCCAACCATCTTACCTTCTTCATCTACATTCACATTGCCATGTTCCCGCCCGAGCACTGGCCAAAAGCTATCCGTGCTAATGGCCACTTGTTTTTGAACGGTGAGAAGATGGCCAAGTCAACGGGTAACTTCATGACTCTTGAAGACATGGTCAAGAAGTACGGAGCCGATGCAAGCAGAATTGCTTTGGCAGATGCTGGTGACGGAGTTGCAGATGCAAACTTCGAAGAAGATGTAGCAGATAACAATGTCCTCCGTCTCTTCACTCTCCGCGAATGGTGCGAGGAGCAAGTGAAGGAACAAGACAACCTCCGCTCTGGCCCCAAGAACGACTTCCTGGATGCTCTCTTTGAAAATGAAATGAACGCCATCGCCCACGATGCTTTTCAACACTACGGGGATGCCAACTTCAAGCTTGCCCTCAAATCCGCTCTTTACGACTTCACGTCCGCCCGTGACTTCTACCGTGAATACAGCACCGCCGCCGGAATTAAGATGCACAAGGAACTTATCTTCCAATACATCGAGCTCCAAGCCCTCCTCATTACCGTTATTGCCCCCCACTGGTCCGAACACATCTGGCTCGAAGTTCTCCACAAACCAGCTACCATCCAAAACGCCCTTTGGCCCATCGTCCCCGCTCCAAACGCTGCTCTCACCGCCGAACGTGAATATGTTCGCCTTATAAGCAGCAACATCACTTCTGCTGAAGCAGCGCAACAGAAGAAGAAGGCCAAGGGCAAGGATATCGGTTACGATTTGACGAAGCCGAAGAAACTTACCATATATTGCGCGGCTAAATTCCCCGCTTGGCAAGAAAAGTACATTGACTTAATGCGTGAGGCCTGGAACCCAACCACAAAGTCTGTCGACGACAAAGAGGTCAACGGCAAAGTCGCCAAGCTTGGTGAAGTTAAGAAAGCCATGGCATTTGTCCAAGGACTCAAGAAGCGCTTGGTAGCAGGCGAGAGGCCGGAGTTAGTCTTTGATAGGAAACTAGCATTCGACGAGATCAAGACCTTGCAATGTATGGTTCCGGGTCTCAAGAAAGCAGCCGGCTTGAGTGTGGTCGAGTTGGTGATGGTTAGTGAGGGGAAGGGCACGGTGGTTGGTGGTGCAGCGGTTGAGGGTATGGCGCCGCAGGCCGAGAGTGCAATGCCGGGGATGCCAACTTTTGGGTTTGAAAATGTGGAGATTTAGTTGATTGTTTGCTACAGTAGTCTACTGGCATTGCTGCATTCAGCTTCTCTGGTGATATTAATGACATGGACGATTTCAAGAAAAGTTTCCTGCCTTTATTCCAACCTCCCTATTTCTCTTCGCCGCATCTTCCAGGTCCCTTCATGAGAGCTTCAAGCGTAAGAAAACATCATTCGAGGGAAAACACCTCATATCCCCAACCATGACATTTGAGGTCGTCCCCAAAAACAGGGTCGGCTCCCCTGTCACTCGCTTAATAAAGAGCATCAACACCCAATGACGCAGTCTGAGATGTTCCCCTCACCAGCCACCTCATCTATCATCTTCCTCTCCAATCAAGGACCTCTTCTCTTCCTGTAGATACTCGCTGGACGAATCGTGTGGGTTTCGAAATGCAGGTGTTGTGGCTGGTAAACAAGAAGGCAGGGCCATTTCCCTGGTTCCTGTCTCTCGAAGGTCAGTGAGAAAACCAAGGCTGGGCGAGAAAAACTCCTGCGCAGCCACGCAGCCCAGCAGTCCAGTGATAAATTTGCTCGGCGGGGAAGCTTGACGTTAGAGCTCATCTACAGGCTTGTCAAAGAGGGGAAGCTTCCAACCAAGGATTTGCCTCTTCACAGCACACCTTGGAAGTGACCCTGCAGCCTGCAGGGGACTGAAATTTATGATGGCATTTCACGGTCTGCTATGGCAATGATGCCATTGCAGCATCGTGAGCTGGAGGATAAGTAGTTGCGTGTGCAGGCGGATGTGTGTTTTGGTTCTGGTTCTGTTAAGCTATAATCAAACCGTCGTTCTGATACTGCTCTCACACCTCGCCCTCGCCCCAACTCATCCCACTCATCCTCCACTTAATATCTAATCTCAACATGCGTTCCTCACTTGTCATCTCGGCACTGGTCCTCTCAGTCGCTGCCCAAAGCACCACAGTCGCTATCTCTGACGGCCTCTCTACAACCTTCACCCTGCCCGGTTGGCCTGCCCCTGCCACAACCACGACTACCCTCTCTTCTGGCATCACAACCACCACGGTAACCGAATCTTCGACCGCCAATGCCTCGCCAGCAAGCACTCTTACCACTCTCTCGTCCAGCTTCACAACCTCCAATGCCTCCCCAGCTAGCACGCTTACTACCGCCACGCCTGGAGTCATTATCCCCGTTGTTAGCGTAAACGGTTCTGCTGAATCCTCCGCCTACCTTTCTTCTCTGTTGAGCGTAGAACAGGGTAGCACCTCCGCTCCCACCACCTTGACAACGAGTGGGAGTCCGACTGCGGTGGGCGCTGGGAGTGTGACTGGCATTTCCACTTCTACGGCGACTACTACTAGTACTACGTTGGTGGGGACGACGACTGTGGTTGGAACTGGGAGCTTGACGAGCAATGGGACCTTGCCGCAGTATACGGGTGCGGCGGCCAGGGGAGCTGAGAGAGCGAGCGGAATGAGTCTCATGGGATTGGTCGTCTTTTGCGTGGGCGGGTTGGTTGTGTTGTGAGCTTGAAGAGTGAAAGAGGTAGATATGGGAAAGGGGAAGGAGTTTGGTTTTCTGGAGTTTTGTGCGGGATGGCATAATTTGAATGACAAGAGCGAGGAGTGGGGGGTTGTTTATGGCTGATTGAATAACAAACAAACTACTACATAATCTAATGCAACTTAATATTCTAATGCCGTTCTTTTGCTGTTGATTTTTGTGAAGTGCAAGTGTTGAGATGGATAAGAAAGGACCTGGTGATATATCAGTAACAGTTCTCCAAACAGATGAATCTTGACATGGAAGAGGACGGTTGATTTGTCAGACAGCAGTTGGTACTTTTATTCGTCCACATGGAATTCAGAACAGGTCTGTGAATAAGGTTTATCATCATAAAATCGGGGCGAAAAGACGAAAACTTATCAACGTACCATAGTCATGACCCTCTCATGCCTTTAAACAATTATTAAGGGCATATCCGAGCCACTTCACCTTGTTCAAGTCTCCGCTTTTTGAAAAATGAGTCCACAGTCTTTTGGCTCGAGTCATATTTCAGACTTCCGATTCCACCGCGGGTTTTCTTGAGCCCTTTGAGGTGCTCTTTGCTATTGACTGCCTTCACTAGTAGAGACATATTCAGAGGCTTCCAAGGGGTCGATGGTATTTGAGGAGTGTCAGCAGGAGCCGGAGCCGGCGTTGGAGGTGGTTGAGGAAGCCCAGGTGCAGCTGGAGCTGGATTGGATTGAACTCGGACGGCAGTAGAGTTTTTGGACGACTGGTCTCTGGCCATGCTCGCCGAAGGATTGGACTGTTCTTTGGAAGGGGACGCGGCGGCGATAGATGAAGAAGCCTTTTCAGGAACCTCAACAGCCCTCGGCATAATTTCAAGGTCAAGGTATCCAGTGTTCGACCAACTGCCCAAGTATTCCAAGTTAATTCTGTTGCCAGCGCCGTCAATACCAGGTAAAATAGCAACGTTGGCTGGATGGAAGCGTTTCAGTATTGCACCCCAGAGATGGCTGAGTATGATACCATGGGCAACAACAACAACAGAGCACTCTGCTTCAGCTTCATGCATAAATCGGATCAGGTGGGAGTCAATGAACTCATTGACACGAACGGTCATTGATTCTTTGGTTTCCATATCCTTGAACCCAGGTTCATGTCGATGAGCTTCGAGATGTGCATCTTTGCAGCTCTTGTTTCCCTCCTTCGGCCGCTCAAACTGCTTGCCTTCGTAGAACCCGAAGTCTTGCTCGCGGAGTACTTCCAACTTGATGGTAGCCGGGGGGGCAGGAGACTGTGCATCGCGAATGGCTTCTGCGGTCCTGTGTGCGCGTTGCAGGTCTGATGAGAAGATATGGGAGATCTTAACATCTGTACCCGCAAGATGTAAACCAAGTCTCTGTGTCTGTAGGACGCCGTGGTTTGTAAGAGCAGAATCTGTTACGCCAGCACTGGTATTGTTAGCTACGAAAGTAGAGGGAAGAATTGGGAGCGGACTAGACATTTGCGACATTGTGTACGGTCTCGCCGTGACGGATTAAGAAGAGCCTCATCCCGCCACTAGGGAGAGGAGAATTGTCGTTCAGCTGTTGAGCATGCCGGAGGTTCGAAAATAATTATGATGTAAACAAGATAAAATTCGGAAAGCTCAGCGAGAAAATTTAGGTCGATTTTTGTTGCGGGAAGGCAACCATAGCGAGACTAGCGTCGCACTAGTGATTATAGCAAAGTTTACGAGCTAGCAAATTATCTCTCTATATTTAGTAAGAATTTCGAAGCCTAGAAAGTGCTCTAGTATTAGTAAAATACATAGAGGCTATAATTATTTATTATTAATCAGGTAAGTTATTGTAATTTACTCGCTAAAGTAGCCTATAAAACAGAGACTTTTGATCCCAGGCTCGTAAAACCTACAAGTGGGTTACGAAGTTAGGCCATAACATAATTACTAAGCAGACCTTTAACAGCAACAGTGGTTGACAGAATTATTTACGCACCCCCCAACTTAACCGAAAACACACCAAAAACCGCTCTCTTTGAGAGTTTATAACTTTGCAAATTGGTAATATAAGTATATCTAGTATTATAAATATAGGTTTTTATTGGTTTAAAGAATAAGATTCATATAGAAATATTTATCCACATATCCAAGTCTCATGAATTTCTCGGATATGTATATTTCGCTAGCAAATTTAGAGTGCAAATTTATATATTCTTCAAATTTCATTAGCGAAAATCTTTTATCATAAAACCGAGTCATAGAAGCCAAAGAGGTTAATGATCTTGACTTGTCTCTTTGCCACATAGAATAAAATTAGTCTATTGTTTTGTTACAAATATATAAAGTTGGTCATTCTGGGTGTAATTTTAGTGATTTTGGCTCGTGCGTAAATAATTCTGTCAACCACTGTTGACAGCATGGTGAGCCCCGGGCCCGGGTCAGGTAAACCGTATTTAATATAGTATGACAAAAACAAAACATTTCCTTTATTCGTCGTATTCAACACCGTAATTATGGCAGGACTTGACCTTCATATTGCTAACGATTTACGGCATCTAATCTATTATTTTATGGATAATAATCTCTTGTCCAACGCCCTCTTTATTGCAACTCGACTTCTAGCTCATGAACCATCCGCAGACACTATACATATTCTCTCTCTCTGCTACCTGAGGTTAGATCAACTGAGCACAGCGGCTGAGCATAGTGAGTTGTTTGGCAAAACGGGGCAACATCTTGGTTGTACATATGTATTCGCGCAATGCTGCCTTGGTCTTGGCCAGTTCAAGAATGGCATACAAGCTCTTGAGCAATCCAAATCTTTGTGGAACAAAACTAACAACTGGGGTAAGTATTGCAATATGCTTGTGTTCATTTCCTTGAAATAACCCTAATCCATGTGTTATTGCGCAGGCAAACACTCGGAAATCAATCGGCGATCCCTCCCAGATGGTGCCTCGATATACTGTTTGTTGGGAAAGCTATATGAGGGCTATAATGATGTCAAAGCAGCAGTAGAGTCTTACAGCAAGGCGCTGGAGCTGAATCTATTCATGTGGGACACATTCACACGTCTCTGTGATACAGGTTACCCAACTTCCTCATCCGTAGTGCGCTCGACATTACTAACATGCCTAGGCGTTGCTATTAAGACCTCCAATATCTTCAAACCATCTTCAAATATACTGGCCCTAACTTCGGAGCCCTTATCTCCGAGGTCACCGTCTTCAAATATTCCAGATACGTCATCTCACCGGATTCCAGGAGACTATAGATCAAACCAAACTCCAATGAAGGCTTTGTCGAATGCTGATCCATTTAGCACATCTACTCGCTACAACCTTCAATTTAACTCCGAAAAGTCAAAGCCTTTCCTGGGACCCACCAAGGTTCCTCATAAGCTGCCTCCCAAGGACATAACCAACAATAGAGTGGGCACTAACCCCAAGATATCGGGTGTAGCAGACACAGCATCTATTGCTCAAGATCCTGGCCTGCAAACCACAAGAGATGATAGAAGTGGAATGTCAGCCTATAAAATCCCCAAAGCCCCTAAACCTTGAACAAGAAAGAGCCAGACTCTAGGGATGGGATCAATTGGTGTGCATGCCAAAATGCAACAAACTCTCGCGAGGAAGGGTAGAGATTCCCAGCTTATAGGGAGAGATAGAGCTTCTAGCTCACATCCTGAAGACTCCGGATCTTCCGCCTTAGTGGCTGGCCATAAAAGATTAACAACTGGGCAGTTTTCACATTGCCAAAATCAGGAATCCTCTGGCGACGCAGTAGGAACGAGAAGGAGCGTTCGGTTAATGAGTCAATTTCGTCCCTCAAATATATCGAATTTGAGCAACAAAGGCAATGATCGCGAATTCAGGATACCAAAAGCCCCGAGTCTAAAACGTCCTGGCAAACGCTCGACCTCAATTGCTATACAAGTCGAAAGTAATCGTACAGATGCTGAGGATTTGAATCTTGCCCCGGGTCTCTTGGTTTCTTGCCGTCTACAAATTGTTCAATGCCAACAGAAGAACATTTCCCGACTTCCAAACGTTGCGCGGCCCTTTATTCGCTGTTGGATCTATTCAAGAAATTGGGCGAAGGTTATTACCTAGTAGCTCATTTCAAATGCCGGAAGGCTCTTCAACTCTTTGAATCCATTCCGAGTTCGCAACGAGAAACAGTCTGGGTTCTCTCGCAGATGGGGCGAGCTCACTTTGAACAAGAAAATTATGCAGAAGCAGCGCGAACTTTCGCAAAGGCACGAGCTGTCTCTCCTCTACGCACAGAAGATATGGACATCTACTCAACTTCCCTGTGGCACTTGAAACGTGACGTTGACCTCGCTCTTTTATCCTACGAGCTTATGGAGTTGGACCGTCTATCGCCACAAACATGGTGCGCCATTGGCAACTCATTCTCACTCCAGCGAGATCACTCAAACGCCATAAAGTGCTTTAAGAGAGCTACGCAAATTGATCCTAAATTTGCATACGCATTTACGCTAGAAGGGCACGAACACATCTCCAATGAGGAGTACGATAAAGCAAATACATGCTTTCCGAAGAGGTATTGCGGCAAAGAAGAGGCACTACAATGCTTGGTATGGTCTAGGGATTGTTCAACAGAGGCTTGGAAAGTTTGAACTGGCGGATATCTATTTTCGTACTGCCTCTAAAATCAATCCTACAAATTCTGTGCTGATAGGCTGCATTAGAATGGTACGTGTCAATTATATCACGTTGCATACTTGTATTCTAACTTACAAAACCCTCAGGCTCTTGAAGGGAGGAAAGATCTGAATACGGCGTTGCAGTGGTATACCAGAGCGTGTGATCTGTCACCCAATTCAGTCCTTGCACGAGAAAGAAAAGCAAATGTTCTCCTCACTCTAAAAGATCTACACAAAGCCTCTGTGGAATTAGCCATCGTAAGAGATCTTGCACCTCAAAAAGCCTATGTGTACGTTCTACTTGGACGAATGTATGGCTTGGCAAATGAAAAAGGGAAGGCGCTACAGAATTTTACGGTTGCTCTCAGCCTATATCCGCAGGTAAGTATTTCTCTAGCTTTGTTATGTCTAAATAATCTCTAACAAAACATAGGCAAGTCAGTCCATAAATTTAGAGATCCAATCCCTCGAGTATCAAGACGAGTTATAAATAGGACTTAATATTCCGACAATAAAATCACGAACGATTAGAAATATTGCTCGGATTTCTGTTTAATCGAAAAAGCAGTATAATTAATGTCATTTGATATGACTTCCACAACGTCTTGCGAAGCCATACTAACACGCGTTGACAATACAAATCAAAATCCCCAAAATGATGTGCCACCAGGGCCACACCAAACCTTGCCCCCTCCAAATACTGTGTTGATGTTGACTGGCATATGCCGGTGACCGTCCGATAATTACACTTAACGAATACCGCTACATAGGCACATAGAGCTGCTGGTAGTGGATCTCGAGTATGTCATAATGCAGGATTTGCCCTGGCGCTTATCAGCGCACTGGAGACTGTTGTGATAACAACGTCGTTGCAAGTCGAGCAATGCCAAGTGTTTGTGGTGCACATTATTGCTGAGCTGGTAGTTGGTAAAGAAAAAGCTCGGGTTATGCAATTCATATACCTGATCTCTTGGCACTTGCGTTCTAGCTTTGCAATCGACCGAATAACAATATTTGGGGGTGTACTGGCAGATTGCAGGTCTCAGGTTTGCTAGCAAATTGTCAGCAGGTATTCGGACTATACGATAGGGTCATCGTACGACGGGATTGATATTGGGAAATGCTGAAGGTTGTAAGGCGGTATTGGCTTGGGTGTTTTTTCAATATCGACTCTGAAAGACTTTGAGTTACTGAACGGCCTTCTTATACCTTTTTGTCCTCGTCTGTGTGCCATAGTCTGGACAACAAATCATCTGAAATATAGCCACGTGCCTCTTCCAAGTATATAGTGACCTAAGGTTTTCTATGGTCATCTGGGTCCCTCCAAGCAGTCACCAGCCTTTACATCATATCATTTACAACAGCGTGTTAGCAATTTGATTAGATGGGTTAGTACTGTCCAACTATCTGAAGTTTCTTCCAAACCACTTAGTCTTCTCAGTTTCCCACACTCATTGAGTAATGACCGAGGAAGACCCCAAAGCGTAATACTGATTCTAACGTTTATAACAAATTTTCCCGGCATCAGATGCTGGAAGAAAGTTACATCAATCTGAACCTATTATGTTTGTGACCATATTTTGCATAGGCCCCTTTAAGTCGGAGTTATGCCGGCATACGGAAACAGCCTGATAGCGATGGCCCAACCTTTTCTACTTGCACGGCGTAGTTCCCTTTCCACATTAAGACCAGCAACAATTGTGACACCCAACCGCCCAGTCGTCAATGCCACCAATCCCAAGTAGCAGAATCAACGACATTCAGTCATGTCTCCGCTCCAGCAGGATCTTCATATACTAAAATGGTTGTCGGACCTCCCAGCGAGATTTATCCCCAGTAGTATTCTCCTAAGATTGCAGAAAATTTCAATGTCGGTGACCGTGGGGCGCTGGGAGACAGGCGGACAAAATTATGGCTGATCCTATTCGGGAATAATTAGCCAGTGAAGGCATGCTGCCTACGGATGTAACACCTTGCTTATAGTCTGCTTACATGATCGCCGAGGTGTTAGTCCAGAGCTTGCTGCTAAGAGTTCATTACTATGCCTCTTATACTTCATCAACCTCCGTAAGCTCTTGGCTGGTGAGAACAGGTGGTTTTGATTAATGGTGGGCAAGTTGGTTTTTCTAAAGCTATAACAAGGTATAAATTATATATCTAGCTAAGCAGGCTAACCATAAGGGTTTTAGCCTGTATATAACATGATTTCGCCTTTTATAGGCATTCTAAAATTAAAAAAGAGTATTATTAAATAAGATAATATTGTAAAATTATAAATTCCTTAAACTCTTATATATTTTTTATGCGCTAGCACTTCCCGCTAGTGCTCCAACCTCATAAAAGCCAAGCTCTCTGCAATCGCTTAACTTCTCTGAGAATCAACTTTGTCTTGAAAATCTGTCCTGTTTTCTTTTGAATCTTCGAGAGAGTGTCCCTTTCCTATCATTAAGGGCTTTCAGCTTTCAGTTTTCAGCCTTCAGCCCTCATCCTCCAATGATAAGTGTTGACGGTGGTAACGTGCGCGAATCCATTCCATCTTAAGTTTCATCCCAGAATTCGTCCCCAGTTACTTTCATTCAACGCCGCTGGGTTGGCCGTGACGTGGTAAAATTATGACCTTTTGACCTGCATTCGGAATTGGGATTCATATGCCTTCCTCCACTAGGCGGCTAGGCCACTCGTCACCCCTCAAAATCCATCTAGCGTAATCCCAGGTTCGAGTTCTGCCAATTGAATGCCATTTAGTCAAATACACGCCGCCTATCAATGGCAAAATTCATGCTTCACATACTCATCTCCTCTGTAGGTCGTCTGAGGTCACTTCGAACTTTGACCCAGGTCACCAGGATCAAACATTCAATAATCTAGTTGACTTGAGGATACAAGATGAGTTATATGGATTCCATTAGCTATCCCGGGTGCTTGCAGCCATTTACTCTATTTCAAGCCGAGCCGCCATCTTTCAGAGTGAATTCCGAATAGTTGGACGCCGAGCCAGTATTTGATCATCCCAACCTGGCCATGATGGCCCATTTCACCTTTAATTCACGCTCCATACCACATTCCGTCACAGTAGCTTCTCAATCTTGTGTCCGGTTACTTAAAATAAGAAGCTGCTAGAGGCGTGATCTTTTGGTGCGTTTTAGTACCGCCGCTCACTATCAGCACAGCCCATACCTATCTATCTGCGTTGCTCTGGAAAATTCGCACTGCTTAAATAGCTAACTTCAACCTGAGGTTCGGGATTTTGCTCATTCTGAAAGCAGCTAGAACATTCCGGAAACATAGAATCATTTACTTGTATTATAAAGCCGAGTTAGGCAGAGAAACCAATGTATTGTAAACGACCCCGCGAACCTACTTCGCGTAGTGCTTCGTGAATTTTGGCTCAGCTATTCACTCTCAATTCTACGCACTGCGAATCCCATTACATGAACTTCAGGAAGTGAGTTCCCCTCCTACAGCACAACTTTCTTTCCTACAACACCACAACTACGGCACACTACCACAACTGCCGACAGCTGCCACAACTGTTGAACACTACTAGAGCTGTCGAACTACATTTAACGAATACTTCCAACATTCGCAACAGGCCGAGAAGACAACGCATCTTCCTACCATCTTTAGATACCTCCCACCTCCGACCCAGCTGTTCAACACAACCCTACCACGCTGCTTTTCAAATATTTGCTCTTCACGGATGAGCTAGCACAAATCTCCTGGAGATACCCAGCTATCTGAATCATTGTTCCGAGGTATGTCATGACATATTTGTTACATGTGTGGTGTCAAGTTCCATCGTCGTGGTTGGCTCCTGGCTCCTTTTATGGAATAGTCCCTTCGCTTGTCTAGGAATTTGGGCCCCTTTTCACCAAGACACTACCCATGCCCCTTCGCCTATAGAACAAGTTACTGTAGATTCCAACAATTTCTTCAATAGCGCGTCTCTGATGTATATTGGCACCTGTCCTGGGAGAGTTTCCTGCCTATGCAGTAAGAGGTACTGTACGCCTTTGACCAAGATCCTTCCCACGTCCCCAGTACCCTAGAAACCTCAGAGCAACTCATTCTTCAACCCTCTACCCCCTTCTTTACCCACTCCCCGTAACTCCTGATTCTTTCTGCCCATCGCCTTCCATACGCCCCAAATCCTCTTGTCCAACATTATTCAAGTGCAAGAAAGATGAGTGGAATCGCTAACCTCTAACTTATCTTGGATTCAGACCACTTCAGTAATTCTCAAAAGCAAGATAGGCGGACGGGCCTTACCTCATGGAATCCCTCTCCTTTGGCCTATCTCAAATTCACACTTCTCAAGCAGTCCCTAGGAGCAAGCCAAGCGAGCGAAAACCCTCGGCGGCTTGAGGTTGCGCTGGCCCGCTCAGGTGAGCTTTCCCTACCCTTCGCTATTATTCAAGAGCAACGGAATCCTTCGTCGGTCACCTTTCGCACTGGAACCACTCAAGTGGGAAAGTCTCCTTCCCTTTCATTATTTTTAAGAGCAAAGTAAGGTGAGGCAAATCACACTCGACCTACCCAGCCCAACTATAACACTCCCCTCCCGCCCCCCACTTCCATCCCTTATTCCCCCCAAATTTACCAGACGAAACTAATTATCGAGATAGAGTTGAATACCAACTTGAAACCAGGGGTTGGAGTTCGGTAGTAGTGTCTTAAATATAGGGCGAGCAATGCCCACAAGACTTACGTCTTTGCCTTCGCTATTCCGAGTTCCCTGATTTTGTAGAAACTCTCTGGTATCCTCTGTGTAAAGTTATCCTCCAACTCTCTCTCTTCTGTTAAGCTTCCAATCCCGAGGCTAGGTACCTTTTGTCAGCTTATTTTCAACTCAAGGTTATCGGCCTCGATTTTGCCTCTGCCTTAGCTATTTTTCCAACTCAAGTCGTCTCGCCTCATATTTTCCTTAACCTAGCTCATTTACGTGGAGCCTTCCACAACCCTCAGCCTAATATACCTTGAGTTTTCACCACTCACCATCTTGCCTCATACACCATTGCCATCATAGAGCCACCATTCAATTCATGAAGTTGATGCTCTCCACTTTCCACTTGTGTAGTGTTCCCTTCTTCGCACACACAGCCCTTCAGCTTCTACATGCATACCGACCCGAGGGCTAACACTTGTGCCTCCAGGGTGTCATATCCAGAATTTTCAGTCAATCCTATCCAGCTTGACATCAAGGGCCGAACCGGAATTCTCCCTGGCCTGGAGATGTATCCTGTTGAAGTTGGCAAAGGCCTATTTGGCTCAGACATCTCCGACACCTCCGATCCATCTATGACCCCTAAGGTAAATACCATTCCAGTCGAAGGCGATTTGTCTAGCTCAGACATCTCCGACTTGCCAGCAAACCCCGAGTTAAATTCCAGGGGGAAAGACACATACCATTCAGACAACCCTGATTTAGCAGCGACCTCCGAGATGGATCCTCTTGATGATGAGAGGTCGGGGCCTGAGGACTTTGAAAACTTGAACTTCGGCGCTACATCAGACAATGCTCCAGAGCAAGACTACTTCGCAAACTACTCTGAAACTTCTGCAGCACGAGATCTACCAAGCATCCGTAACTTGAGCAGTTTACTTAATAGAGAACGCCGCGTAGCAACGCAGGCGATTCCAAGGGGAGGAGCGTCTGCGTGGATTGACCAAGATCAGAGTGGCACCTACCACGATAAACGAAAGAGACAAGCAGCTCCGAAGTCGGCGAAAAAGCAATTACTTAAAGAATTGGATGAGAAGGGTGGACTGGTAGAGAGGAAGTCACATCTCCCAGTTGGCTATGAGGGCGAATTGATTGTCTCCTTGAAGCTCACGAGCAAGAAGGGTCTGGATTACCTGAGATCCATCACGCCAGGCCCATACTACGAAGACGACAGTATGAACTCTGATACTTCGGATTCAGATGCCGACAACAGCTTGGGCTTCAGACGCCGCAAGGTTCGAAGTTCCGCCCGATCTGGTGGCTTCACTCTTGGGGTAAAGGCGGTAAAAGGCAAGGGAAAAGCTAAGGTGGCCGAAGATGAAGCAGGTGAGAGATTCTGTTGCTTGCAGCTTTTTTGTTTGTTCAAGACAGTCTCCAGCCAACCCGTAGATACTAGGGGGTGTTTCCGGGTCTGAACGGTCCTAATGTGTTCACCCTTTCTTTTAAAACTCTTCACTAATTCGTCTCGCTATGCAGAACCCGCGGCAGAGCTGTATCTAAAGCCAGTCAAAAAAGTCCCAGACAGGAGACATATCACTCCAACTCGCAAGCCCCAGGCTCATCCATCTCTCTCGACGCCTCTGAGTGCGGGCCACTCTATTGGTGTGATCAAGAAAAGCGATAGTAAAAACCAGAGGAGGCGCATTTTAAGTACCACTCCAGACAACTCTTCCTCAAGAAAGACCAATGATAATGCAACAACCCCGAATACCCAAAACACACACAATATCTACTTAGAAATTGTAGAGCGGGAGAAGCGAAAAGCAGGCAAACGACAACGCCGAGAAGCACGCAAGTCCTTCGCTGCCCGTCGACATGAAAATTCCGCTCGGAGACTGACTGGATACACGGAAGGCTATAAGCACGTCCACATTACGACTTCATTCTGCCACCCTATTGACTTCAATTACGATCCTAAAGGTAAAGAGCCCTGCTCTTTCTGCGCAAATCCGTTGATCGGCTTGACAGGCTTAGCGGATGAGACTGGTCCCAAGAGCGTAGAGGGTTTCTATCACAACGATGGAAGTGGTTTCGAAGAAATTGGCGGAGGATATAAGGAAGCTGGTTTTCCGGAGACGAAGATGTGCAAAAGCTGCACGGGGAGAAGGATTATGGTCGTCAGTTGTGGCCAACATGGTCACCATGTCCGCAAGTTAAACATTAAGGCCGGAGAGGTTGATCCGGCTGTCTTTGACGACAGAAAGTGGCAACGAGCTATGGACGCTATCCTGAACCGGGATAAGAAAGGCAGTCAATTGGTATTGCAAGCCAAATGGTGCTCGGTCTGTCCGCAGTTAGCAACGTATAAATGCTGCACTGTGCAACCGGAAGTCCTTCCTGGCGTCTCGGGAGTTAATGGCTGTGGCCTGATGCTCTGTGGTGGATGCGCAAAGCTTTTCAGACAGGCTATTGAATCCAGGATTCATTCGGATTTCATTCTCGACAGGATGATTTTACAGGTCAGAAGTGACGCATGGATGTTTCCCTCCGGCGTAAGGGCCGATGCCGATTTCTTAATGTCTAGCGGTGAGCTCATGACAAGGCTAAAGAAGGGAATGGCTTATCCGGGTGCTTCTAGAGCTCACAGTCAACATTCATATCAGTCTAGCGTGGAGCCGAGACGCAAGAGGGTCAAGCTTGAGGACGATGATGTTAATGCTGATGGCGACCAGGTCGTGGCGAAGCGGCCACCGATATTCATCGATCTCGTTAGTGAGTCGGATAAGGAGCGATGAAAAGGATGCGGGCATTGGGAAGAGGGGACAAGTTACTGGAGCGATCGCGGGACATTCTAGATATTTACTTTCGTTCTATTTATCCGTAAATTTAATAGACCAAGCATATTTACCCAAAGAATCAGAATCATTCATCGAATGAGGCTTGAGTTTTTCAAGGCATTGAGGACCACAAATCTTCGGTTCAGCGCACTCATTGCGCCTTCGGGTACCGGGCTTTCGAGTAATTATCTGCGGCTTTTTTAAACCGTTTCAATCTGTGTATCTGAGATAATAATCTGATGATCTTCGAAGAGTCAGATTAGTTTGATTACAACCAAAAAGCCGAATATTCGGAAAGGTTTGAATATTTGCTTGGGGCAAATTACCAGTCAGCCCGTGGTACAGTAATCTTACATTATGGTTGGTAAACAAAGCTTTCCGGTCTTAGAACAAATAACGAAAATTTAGAGCGGCCCTTTATGATTTTCCTAAACTTCGGCTCCGGGCTACTCTGACGGTAATACTCCCACATTGTGTTGTCTTTGCACTCAGCCAAGCGAAATAGGGGGCGAGCAAAATAAGCGAGTGTCCTCAACCCCTATCATCCTCTCCTCCTAACAAGACACAGCTCAGAGAACCCGAAATTATCTGTACGCGATATCTAAGCCTTCAAGTTCCCAGAATATGACCAGAAATAACCCACTTCAGACGATCCTTCCCGGTCGCTACCTGGTCAGCCAAGAATCGTCCGAATGTCCGCTCAGCACCGATCCAAGTCTAATCATGCGGCCTCGATCTCAGGCCCAGAAAGTTGCCTGCTTGGAAATGGTCAGGAGTCGTAGACTTTGGCAACAGTCTCCAGAAGACTGCTGATACCGAGGCGTTGCCGTTCGAGCTTGCTTACTACGCCGCATCTCAGAACATAGTCTCTGTTTCGTCGTCAGAATCCGAGGATGAAGCGCAGAGTGACCAATAAGTCAGTGACTGACAGTCAGTCTGATCAGTGATCAGCCATAAGTCATCAGTTGGGACTTTTCAAATAGTTAAGTCAGTCAGTTGCCAGATGGCCAACTGATCAGTAACTAATCAGTTAGAAGGTCCCTATTTTGAAGAATATAGGGTCCTTTTAAGGCTATTTAATAGTAGTTTTTAAGGATATTCCCAGGAAATGCGGCTAAAACTATAATTATATAATATAAATGCAGGCTTTTAATTGGCTATAGCGGCTCGGCCCGCATAAAAGCCTAAGAAGTTAAGCATTAGAATGCGATGAAAACCCTCTTAGACTACTTAAATATTAGCCTTTAATTCTATTATTAATTCGATTCAAATTATAGCAAGCAAACATATCTTCTTATAATAATGGAACCCCTAGATCTTCTCGATCCTTATCTGCGGTGCCTTTAAACGCATTTAGTCGTTTTATAAGTGGCCAAATACCTTTGCCTTAACTAGTCTTACAAGATATATATCCTCGACTAGAGCCTATATATAACAACAACTATAATCCTTACAAACCTTAAAATCTAGAGCTTAATCTAAAATACTCTCCTTATTATTATAGAGAGCCTTTATACGACGATAGACCTATTATAGTTATAAATTTGCCGCCTTGCTATACCTTAGCCCCTCCGCCTATAAGGCCACGTACTAATTGGGTATAGGCCCTTGGATATGCTATTATAGACAATTCGAAGATATCGAAGCTATTAAAATAGCTATATAAGCATTATAAGGTTATTTTATTTTTGTCTAGCTATATACTAATTATATATAGGCTATTATAACCCGGCCTTTTCGAAGGGCAAGAGCACTTGCTTTGCTAGTAATACCCTTAATAACGCCGAAAAGCATATACGAGATATTCATTTTCTCGACAAAGGAGGGGATATTTAGCGTACACAAGCTAAAGAAGAGGGAATACAAGCATCTGGGACTATAGAAGGGTCCTACGAGAAGATAATACCGTTCCGTTATATCGAGTTCAAGAATGCCTTTCTTTAATAGGTTATTCTTGATAATATAAAGCACCGAAAAGCGGCTTCAAAACAGCTACTACAATGCTTCCAAATTGCAAATATATACGCCGCAGATGCTCTTCCAAAGTCCGCACTAGGAGGTGCTTAAGAATTAGTCTAATAGAGGGTTAATCGATTTTGGAAGGTTTAATTATAGTATATTATTAAACCTTTGAATAGCTTTAATTTTACGTCAGTACTTATCAGTAACTGACAGTCAGTCAGTTGGTAACCTTGCAGCGACTCAGTCAGTCAGTTGCCTATACTGGGCTGACTGATCACTGACTGACTGACTTATTGGGCACTCTGATGAAGCGGCTTCATTGACCTACAAGCCCGGCTCTAACCTCCTAGAATTCAACGAAATGGTTTCCGTTTCCCGCGACGTCATAGGCCAGATCTTGGTGCGGAGCTCACTCCTTCGTTCTAGTGCAGTTTTGCATGCCGAGACTATGGATGCCGGGTATCAAGATGTGGTGGAGGCGATGCTACAGCTTGTGAGCCCACATGGCTTGAGATTGTAGAGGAATGCGAGGTTGTGCAGATGATGTTTTCTGAGATGAAGGAGGAGACTGAGGAGTACCGGTGGATATATTAGGGGAGTGCGGGGATGTGAGGGGTACAATGAAGAATGGAGAAGATCTTGGAAATTGGGTTTGACTATGAGGCTGAATCTCAGAGCCGGTTTTTAAATACTCCCACCTCCATACCAAATTTAGTCTCCTCTCCTGAACCTCATCGCTCTGAATAGGTAGCCCCTTCTTCTTGAAGAATGTCTTCAAGACACTCTGTATTTTTTCAAACAACCTTTGTCTGGTCTCGCTGACTTGCCCAGCTCGCTCATTCGAACGATCATATTCATAACTCCCCGCCAAACCATCAGGCACAACATGTAAATGCAAACCCTGTCTACCCCTCTAAAACCGCCTTCTCTACCGACCCAACATCCGATTTCACCCAATCCATACCCTTTCGCTCCGCAATCACTCCCTCGTCTCATCCAATACCGAAGGCAACAGAAAATGCACCCCGCTTTTCACAACACCGTAAGCTCTTAAAAATGACGCCAACACATTCGTCCAAGTTACCAGCTCGCCAGCGATAGCACTATAGCTCCCTGTAGCGAGCTACATATTTAATTCAAGCTCTGAACAGATTGTGCCCAGTTTTCCGAAATAGATCACGCACCTAAAATCGCACATTTGCCGAAAAGCAGAATTCAAATCCCCGCCTATACCACCACGGACACATATTCTGCATCCAATACAAGCAACTTTGTACCCGTTAGGCAAAGTGGTGCTTTGCCAGGCAAAAGCCAGTCGTCTCGTCCCCCTTCCAAGAATGGGTGATGGCGAAGAGAAGCCATTCTGCAGTATAAGTAGAGCACTTTCTTCCGCACAACCGTCTGTCGAGGAGCTTTATATCAGTGCTTGAGCGCAACGAACAGAACCCAGCACATTCTCGACGAGACGGGAAGAGAGATTCCGTACACTCACGCGTGACGACTAGTAGGTCCTGTGGCAGTGGCAAACCAAGGCACTTGTAATTACACAGCATAGTCCCGAACATACAGCCAGGAGTCGAGGATCGCAGGATGGTACAAGAGATCATGCGTGCCCTAATCAATACTAGAGCTTCTTGATTCGTGGTCTGTAGATAATAGCGACGAGGATGAAATAGCTCCGGCTAGGAAGGCAGTCTCTGCGATGGGTCGGACTTTTACTCCTTGTTTGAACTTTCAAGCTAAATGAGGCCTAGTGAGCACTCATAACCCAAAATACGGTTTGGAGAGACATCAAGTGACTGACACGAGAACAGCACAAAGTCTCAACCTACATGTTACACGTGCTCCTCACTCAACGTATCCCGGATTTTTCAAAGCAGTATATTCTCGCAATCTCGCAAGTACCTATAGACTACACATGCATGCCCGGCACCATGCTCCAGAAACGCCTTTTGAAAAGCGCACAGCCCGGCCAATCGATCAATCCACGCTCGCGCAAAAATTCGATAATACTCCTCCCCTTGTTTCCCAGTTCTGTCTATCTAGAACGAAGTCAAACTGTCAAATGAGCAAGTTCAAGAATAACAACTTGACTCAACCCCACTCCAATTTCACCAGAGATCACAAGACTACAACCATACCAAGTCTCCCAACACCAAATTTAGAGACGAATCTTGAAAAGGCAGAGCCCTTAGTCGGAAGGCGCATGTGTGAACAAAAAGCTCACACTCTCCCCATTATGCGTTCTCCTAATAGCCTCCGCCAACGTGGGGCTAATATCCATAACCTTCAATCTATCACAACGCGCCACCTTATCCATCAACGGTACCGTATTCGTAACCACAATCCTACTCAATTTGCTCTTGTTCAAAACCTCGATCGCGTTACCGGAGAGGATGCCGTGAGTGACGATAGCGACGACTTCGCGGGCGCGGTGAGCCATCAGCGTCTCGGCGGCTTTGGCGAGAGTACCGCAGGTGTCGGCCATGTCGTCGACGAGAATAGCGATTTTGTTCTCGACGTCGCCGACTAGGACCATGCGGGAGACTTCATTGGGACGGGCGCGTTCTTTGTGGATAAGGGCGAAGCCGAGGTCGAGGCGGTCTGCAATCGAAGTAGCTCTATTCTAGTTAGTACGTTACTCCCTCGACTCCTCATCTCAAGTTTCGTCTCTGTCAAGAATACAAGTCCTCGAGACGGTAAGTTTTGGAGGGAAAGAGAACATACCTCTTAGCACCACCAGCATCCGGACTAACAACCACACAATCCCTCACATTCAAATTCTCCCTGATCCACCTCAACGTACTCGGCTCCGCATACAAATTATCGACCGGCACATTAAAGAAGCCCTGAATCTGACTGGCATGTAAATCCATCGTAATAACATGATTACAACCCGCCGTCTGCAACATATTCGCAATCAGCTTCGCACTGATAGGAGCTCTGGACTTGTCTTTCTTGTCTTGGCGGGCGTACGGGAAGTTGGGGATTACGGCGGTGATGCGGCGCGCGGAGGCAGTCTTGCAGGCGTTGATCATGATAAGCAGTTCCATGAGCCCGTCGTTAATGTCGCCGGGGGCGGTCGATTGTAGGATGAAGACATCTTCGTCCCGGACGGACTCGCCGACTGTGACGGAGGTTTCTTGGTTGGAGTAGTTGAGGGACATGGTCTTTGCAAGCTCGATGCCGAGGCTGGACGGGGATTGTTAGCTGTGATCATTTCCATTGTCGTCTAGTGTTCCAGTCCCCTAGTGTAGTCGATATAATCCAGGCAAATACTGGAGTTCCTTGTACTTGGAGTAAAGGAAGAACCCAACTCACCGATCAGCAACTAGCTTTGCCAATTGAGGATGGCTATTCCCCGTAAGGAGCTTTATTGAATTTGTCGCCATCTTGTCTTCTAACCCTCCTGCTTATCTCGATTATCTCAGTCTCTTCCCAGTACAAATCCTCTCTCTGTCGCAATCCCAGAACCTCGTCGACCAAATCTATAAGCTTTAATTCCTGGCTGGAACTCTTTTCCTTTGTTGCAGCAAAGGACAAAAGTAAAACTCAAAAGGATATCCAGAACAAACAACTGAAACGGTGCGACCTGGTGAGAATTGGTGAGTAGAGCGACGTGTATGTGGTGATGTCAAGGCAGGATGAGGAACGAGGTAACTAGCAGCCCGAATAAATTCTGGTGGGGCAGAATTTTAGAAGACGGAGTTTGCCGGGCCAGGAATGAGTGGTGGGGTGAAGGTCACGAGTCTGGCGAACCTCGGATGTGAATAGATGGAATGACTTAATTTGTCTATTCACTCAGAGGTGAGAGCAATTGGAAGAGAATCAGTAAAGAGGCAAAACTAGATGGTAATCTGATTTTAGGTCTTTGGGAAGGCCCGGGAGGCGATTGAGGAAAGAGGTAAGAATGTGTCATGGTCAGAGGAGAGAACCGTTAGGACATACTGCAACCAGGTGTCAAGTTAGACTGGTGTTTTGAACCAAGTTTTGTACTTGGGTTTTTCGGGTGATGCCAATTTCAACTTCGCATTAGCCAAGTCAAGTCACTAACAACTCCAGTAATTGCAAAGCCTCTATTGCTATCGGAGACCATTAGCTGCAACCACCAATATATGATGCGTTGCCCCCAAATCCACTATCTATTTTACAAACCACATAACCCCCTTTCCCTTCACTCCCTCGCCTATTCCTCCATGGCCTCGAACCCCACCAACCAGGCCTCGTGTCAGTGCGAACGACCTGCACTTCGTTGCACCACCACCAGTCCAGGAACGGCAGAGCAAGAACGAGAAAAGAGCACACCTCATCAACCTCTCTTCGAACGATCAAGAAACCCTAGATTAAGTATCTCAGAAGAAGGCGTGTCTGTTGTTACGTTTGTGGAGAGAAAGAGGGAAATCAAAGTCAAAGCAGGAATTGAGTAGACGCCGTCAAATGCTGATCAAGGCCCGCCATGCATGGATTTGTAGTCGTAAAAGTGAGAGAAGAAAACAAGAATTATGCGCGGGAGATGAGGGTTTAGGCAAAACCAAAGTACTCGCTTCCGGCGGTGATGGCGGTGAGGACTTGTTGACGGAGGGCCTCGTAACTTTCGTATTCGGGAAGATCAAGTTCTGGGATAGTGTTAGCGAGGGAAATAGGGGACGAGGAAATGGAACTTACGGTTAAAGCAAGTGTGCGAGCTTGGAAGTCTATCCTTGTTGCCATAATCACGGTGGATGTTGAATCGGCTGAAGCCGTTCATACCCTCCAGCTCTCTGAAGCCGTTGAGAGGCACCTTGCTAGTTCCAGTGACGAATTGTAGCAACTTGGCACGCTCCTCCTTGTCATATGAACGGACGGCTCTCCAGAACCATTGGATTTGCGGAGATGCGGCTGTGTAGTTGTGATATTCGGTGTTTGCCTTCCAGTCTTCCACGTCAATCTCGGGAAGACCTGAAATCAACAACTCCAATTCTTGCTCATTGAAGATTGAAACGAGCTCGGCGGGAATGATATCATGGAAACCTAAGATATGTTAGTAAAAATCTAAGCAGGAGAATGTAATCGGCTTACCCTTCAAGAACTCATCCAACTGCTCCTTAACAGATCCAGTGAGTCTCCACTCGACCATCATTCTGACATACTCTTGCTTGTTTTCCTCAGTAACAGCTATATTGCGACCATTTTTAATGAAGTCGATCGTTTCAATAACACCAAACTTGTCATTATCAACCGAGAAAGTCTCCGTGATAATGTCCGTGATATCATTCTCAAGCATCCAGATTAGAGATTTATAATAATCTGGATCCAGAGACTCCATATCCTTGACGGAAACGGATTTTCCCAAGATACGTCTGTAAACAGCACGACTGAAATGGCAGTCCAAGACACGACCCTCGTAAAGAGCCTTACCGATGATGCGGCCAATGAACTTGAAGAACATGAGATGCTCTTCGTTGATGCTACTCAATTGGTTGGGGTGGAAAGTCGTACGGTCGGACGACACGGGAATGAAGAGAGCGTATCCGGGGTCGAACATCTGTCTGGAGAGAACTTGGAACCACTCGCGAGTAACACCACCAGCGTCAACACCCTCTTCGCCATGGAAACGAATACTGAGCTTGCCGTATTTCATCTGATCGCCTGTTTGGAAATAGAGAGACTTGAAGGAATCGTGGAAGACCTGGTCTCGGCGAACAGACAATTGAAGAGGTGGGAATGATTGCCGGCTGTTGGGTACCTTGTTATGGAGGCTGCGGCTGAAGTAGTTGCGCTTGTTGTCAAACTCGAGTACCTTTGGGTTTTTGACCAACAGGGAGAACGTGCCTGCCATCAACTTAGGAGTGTTTCGGACAAGGTCGTTAAGAATCTTGCGGTGCTCCTCGGTGAAGGTAAAGAACAAGTTCTCTAGTTGAGACTCTGGAGGTGGGCTTGTTAAGATCAGCTCCTTGGTTTGGGGGCGGGGTGCAGGGGCATCCTTCAAAGTAGTGTTCTTGCAGACGACCATCAACGATTCAATGAGAGGAAGTAAGATAGTAGCAACATTCATCATGTGCTCACGTTGTCGGATCGCACTGAGGCAAGTACTCAAGCGTTCCCACATGCGGCCAAAGGTAGGGTTCTCGTAGAGGGAAGACAATAGATCCTGCTTCTCAACCAACTGAGAGGATTCGACTTCATCCTTCTTCTCGCGTTTGGGGTCAAAAAGGTGGTCAAGTGCTGTAAGTACCCGAAGAAGCTTGTTCTGATCAGAGCTACCGGGTGAGAATTTGGCTAATGCAACACCTTGAATCTCAGTACCTGTCGTAGCCTTTTGAATTTGGGGAAGCAGCGCGTTAAGGTCGGTTAAAATCATCTCGCCAAGGTCCTGAGCCCTGGCAATGAGCTCGCGACCAAAGACTGCCTTAGCACCTGGGATTGCTGACAAGTTCTTGATCGTGGAGAGGGTTTCGCGGAAGGTCTTTGAAACACACTCACGAGCGACAAGGATGTTGATGACAAGCTTGAGGTTCTGCTCTGGGATGACTGGGAAGTTGATGGAACGAATCTTCTTGTCTAACGCCCTGGTAGCTTCTGCCTTAGCAGCATCCGTCGGAGTCGAGGGTTCGCTACCCTCAGTTGGATGTGCCAGAACTACGTCTGCTACTGGAGCCTCAGGAACAGGAACATCTGCGACCAACTCATTGTTGGTGGTAGTTGTCTCCGGAGATGTGACAGACACAGCAGCGTCAGTCACAGAAGGAGCTGCCTCCTCGGCCTTCTTGGCATCCTCTGCCTCCTTTTGCTTGCGTTGCAATGCCTGGAGTGGGGAAGTGATCATGTTGAGCAAGGTAGAAAGAACTTCCATGACAGAAGAGCTCTCCATGATAAGTTGGCGGTCTAGGAGGCTTAACAAGGAGTTGAGTGCGTATTTGGAGGCCTTGTTCTCCTTGCCCTTGCCCTTCTTGCTAAGGCTGCGCTTAAGAGCTCCCGTGCTGTCGTGCTCGGTCAAGAAGAATGCTGGAATGTGAAGGCTGACAGTGTTGAGATAAACCAACGCATTCAAACATTGCTGGACCAACATAAGTGGAGATGCTTCGAAGATAGGTTGCGGAGCGACTGAGGTCATACTCAACCCAGTGAGTGGCTTCTTCAATGGCAGGGGCGTCTTAGGCCCAGGGGTCTCCTTGGGTTGCTTGGCCTTCAAAGATAACTGTGCAAAGCTTCTCTCAACTGCTGGCATGTCGGCGCTACCATCTTGAAGGATGTGGAGAATTGTGCTGAGCACCTCGTTGCGGTTATGTCGGTTCATGGAGATGTTTTGAAGGACCGAGTTGAGCGTGCTGCGAAGACTACCATGCTGAAAGACGAACATGAGACGCAGAAGGGTTGCGATGCCAGATTTATCGAGCATCTGAACAGTCGCACGTCGTGGAGGTCGGTCGATATTAAGTTCTCGAGCCTCAACTAGTTGAGGGGCTCTTGGGTCGCGACGAGGAAAGCCAGCAGGAACTCGCTCTCTCATTGAAGCACGAGCTTGTGCAGCAATATCAGCAGGAAGAGCAGCTAAGGTCTCCTCATCAGCCTCAAGAAGGATCTGGTTTCTCAAAGCGGAAGGTAATGTTGCGAGAAGATCAGCCGCATCCATGTCTCTGGGACCACCACCGTTGGCAGCAGCAGCAGCAGCTCTTTGCTCCTCGCGCACCCGTCGACTTCGATCCTGTCTCTCTTGCTCGATGATTTCTGCTCGGATGTCATCTGGTAACGCTGCAAGGAACTCTTGGTCGATATCTGAAGGTTGTCCACCGGTTGCGGCAGCTTGTGATCGGCGTTCAGCAACAGCGCTCATAATAACCTCTTCTCGGAGATCCTCGGGCAATTCTGATAGGAAGTCGGCATCAATACCGAGATCAGTAATATCAAAGGGGTTGCCACGGATCATGGTTGTAATTCTAGGGCGATCAGCAGCTGGCTCCTCAGCCTGTTCACCCGCGGGTTCCGAAGTCTCTGTCTCAATACCCTCCATGGCTCCCCCCACTGGAGTCTCCGCTCCGTCGTTCTCAACAACATCGGGACCGTGAGCTGCAAGGGCTTCGGCAGCGGCTCTCTCCGCAGCTTCTCGCTCCTCTGCCTCCTTCTTTTCCTTAGCAGCCTTCTCTTCGGCATCCTTTCTCTCCTTTTCAATACGCGCCTCTTCCTCGAGCTTTTTGCGCTGTTCCTCTAACTTGCGACGGTCCTCTGCCTCGGCAGTCTTGCGGGCCTTCTCAGTCTCAACAGCAGGAGGAACTAACAATGATAAGACAGCATTGGCAAGGGATCCTACAACTTCAATGACTGTGGTACCAAAAACGATCTTGGATTCCTCGTTCCATCTTGCGAGGGTAGATTGTGGGGTGAAGAAAGTTGCGCTTCCTGGCTCAGCCTCACGTCGAGTTTCATAACGGCTTGGAAGTCCACCGAACATTTGCTGAAGTTCTTGCAATGAGCCGCCTGGACCAGTGGTAATATGGAACTGAAGGGCTTGTCCATGACGAGATGGTTGTCCAAGTGGTGCAAGATTTCTCATCAACTCCTCAAATGCTGCTCTTCCTGCCGGGCCGTTATCGAATGGGCTGCTTTGACCGATATTGATGTCCAACATGTCCCCCGTAGCCGACATGGCTCTCAACCAGTTTCCTCTTGAAGAACGTGACGCACTGGGAGGTGGCATAACAGGAGCATTGCGTTGCAAGAGTGGGTTGAGCCCATCATCTGCTGATCTAGGCACTGGCACACCTGGTCGGTGCGATCTGTATCGATAGTCTGCTGCACTCGGATCAGTTCTGTTTCTATGTGAGGAAAAGTGGTGAGGCTGGAGGTCCTGGAAAGCAAGGAGACCACGAATGTCAATGTTGGGGTTAGGGTGTTGAAGAATTTCATCAACAGTCCGACCCCCATTCTGACTTCCTGCTTCCAAAAGCGCCGGCTGGGGTTGCGGAGGAAATCTAAGAGGTAACATACCACCTAGCGGGTCGCGGGGACCGCCAGGAAAGCCAATGGGGAATGGGGAGAAGTGTCCACCCCGACGGCGGTGAGCCATCATAGGAGGAATAGGATCTTCTTCACCCCATCCACCAAAAGTAACAGCTCCTCCAGGCCCATCCACTGATTGAGATGTTAGAGTAATTCGGTCCTCAAGATTCGGTAACATACTTGGGTATTGATCAAAGAGAATATCCTCATCGTCAATATCATCTTCGTCCTCCTCATCTTCTACGAAATATTAGCAAGGAAGTCTCAAAATGAAAGGTTCGGAAGTCGCATACCTTCCTCATCACCCTCTTCTTGATACTCAACAACTCTCTCATCTTCATCGTCAACAGCCTCGAGGCCTTCTTCCTCTAGACGATCAATCATTTCTTCAGCTTGTTCAACATCGCCTCGAAGAGCCTGGACGAATTGGCCAATGTGTCCACCCATAGCTTCCATCTCACGCAACTGAGCCTCCTGTTCCTCGTTGATTTCGCCACCAAACTCCTCAACCTCTCCCTCGTCATCTCCATCATCGCTCTCCCACTCTCCCATGTCGTCCTCGTCACCAATAACATTTCCAGCTTCATCGATGATTTCAACACGAGCATCATCGTCTTCTAAGTCGTGCTCGTCTTCGTCATCGTCATCATCGTCGCCGCTACTCGAATCATCGTCGTCGTCATCGTCGTCGTCATCGTCCATAATGACTTCGACATCAACTCCGTGATCTCCAGGGAGACCTTCGATAGGGCCCATGCCTTCAATTTCCTCGTCCTCATCGCTGATGTTGTCTTCATCATCACCGGGATCATCATCGCCATATTCCATCTCTGGTGGGTATTCGCCCTCGTACATCTCCTCGTCGTCATCATCTAGGAAAGTTAGTATATAGGTAAAGTGTAAGGTAAAAGAGACAGACCTTCATCAGAGTCCTCAGATGATTCATCATCCTCTCCACGATGCTCAAACATACCTAGAGTCGAATTACGGAATAGATCAGGGGTCTCTTCACGCTCATCCTCGGGGTCAGAGACCGAGGTTGCAGACTCAATTTCGTCTTCATCGGCCTGGCCGGAAGAGCCAGAGATGAGCGCGAGATTACTTAGATGGATTGCAGTAGTTGTTAGAGTCTTCAAGGGTCGCAAGATGTATTTAACGGCACGCTTGGCACCTGGGTAGTTGAGATCAACATCTGCGATTGATGCTGTCAAGGCGGTCACGTAGCCCTTTTCGAACATCAGACGTCGGAGTTGCTTTTGAGAGATTGACGCAAGAGATGTGTCAGTGGGTCCCACGTTATCCTTCCCGTTCATGATATGGTTCATCAATTCTGCCAAAGCAAGCATCCGAGCATACTTGACGTCGAGCGGCTCATTGTTCGAGCTTGCCTCCTTGTAAGCCTTCAAGATATTCTCTAAGACGAAACGACGAACGATTCGGAGGTCAGGCTCGTTCTCACTGTCGTAAGCGTCCTTCTCCTTGTTGGCGGGGTGCTCTCCAGTCTTTCCCAGGAGTGCAGTCAGAACAGAATCAGCCCACGATGAAGTTTGAAGCCTCTTGCGTAACGTAATCGACTCGGCGTGATCCAGTGTTCCGAGAGGAATTAGTTCGGTGAGGAGATAGTTGACCACATTTGACCGTGGCTTCGATGGAGTCATGGCTTGCGGGGGTGCGCTGCGCTTGAAATTAAGGAACTCAATCTTTGTGCGGTTGTAGGACGACAACAACTCCGTGAGACATTGAAGGATGAAGCATCGATAAATATAAATAGGGTGGTCTTCAGCCTTGAACTCTGGCTTCTTGGGGTTCTTGGGGTCTGCAGTTGGTGTTGGCTCTGGAATAGCTGAAGTGCCGGTCATTGCTGTATCCCCATTGCTAGCAACGGGCTTGTCCATGGACGAGGATGGTGTGACTGGATCCTTGTCCTCGACATCCTTGTAGTTGAGTAATTCGCAGAGTAAGAAATGAACAACTCCATCCGGCTTTTCCACAACAGGCAACATTTGCTCGTGACCTGGGGCCTTTGCGGCATCTGGCATCTCACTGTCAGCGGCTTCCGTAGAGGGCTTGACATCTTGAATGGAGAGGTCCTCAGTAGCTTGGACAGTCGGCTCAACAGCATCATCGGCGGCCTTTGGCGGAGTAAGGGGATTAGTCTCCTTCAAAACAATTTGTTGTCGACTACTAGGAACATCGGATGTTGATGGATATGCCCAACGACTGAATTTGACCATTTCGTTTGTCACTTCCACGAAGAGCTCGGGGTTTCGCAATGCAACGTGCATTAAGCCACGGAGATAGCCCTTCTCATCAACACCTCGAGAAGTTCGGCTTGCCTCCATGAACACCTTGATCTCTGAACGCATCACTTGCTTCACAGTTTCCTCGTCCTCGATGATGTGTCGTAGAATTAGCATGAGCGGACTCTGGATACGAGCTGAGCTAGCACCAGCAAGTTGCTTGGCCATCACAAAGAGTCGCTGGATATTCTTCTTCTCGCCCATGGCCTGTGCGACAGATCTTGTGCGGGTCAAGATGACTAGAATTCGAAGAACAGCTAGTGCAAGAGACTCGTCCTTACCGATACGGGGTAATATCTCGAGGATAGCTTCCAGGAGTTGATCGCGCTCCTCTTGTTGCACGGAGTGCTCAACGACTTCCAGTACAGGTGGCTCAGGCACGTCACTGTCATCCTTCGGTGGTGTCCACTTAGTCTTGCGTGGGCGAGCATCCTCGCTCAGAAGCATCTCAACGATCAAGAGAATTTGAGCAATCCATGGCGATGGCTCCTCGACGGAATGAGTCGGGGATAATTTGACAAAGCCAAGCAACATGCCAAGGCTATCCTTCAGCCCTCCAATTGCGGATGCATAGAACGCCTTATCTCGGAGCATTAGTGCAAGTAAATGAGCATAGGCAGCGACCTTGTTGCCAGATTCCCGAATGTCATCTTCACCTGCAAAAGACATGAGGGCCGATACTAGAGTCTCTGCCACACTCTCTCTTTGCACTGATGGATCACTGGACTTGTTGACAACTGTACTGATCAAATCAGATACCTCGAATGTAACATTTCCATGCGCATTGATGACATTGAGGCATGTGTCAATCAGGTCCTTTCGGATCAGATCACGGCCTTCATTCAAATCATCAATCGTGACAGGCTTGGGGAATGCTTTCGTGGTTCGTTCTAGCGCCTGCGCAGTTGGTGTGGAGTTTTGCAGGCCCGCGGAAAATGGAGCATTAGATGCCTCACTGCCTCCCATCGGATGATCCTCAATGATGCTTCTAGGGGTGTGAGTTCCAGTGGATGCGCCAGTCGGGGGTCGCGAAATGGTAGGATCAATTAGGTCAGGTGTAGGAGCAATGTCTGCCTCGGGGATCGGGTATCGACGATTAATGGACTCAGTAGCCTCCCGACAATACTCTAGAGCGAGGCCCATAATGTTATTGCAGCGGTACAGAGACTCAGTCACCAAATCCAAATCAAGACCACTGGAAAGCATAGTAGCCTTATTATCAGGGCTGAGCTTGAATGACTTAAGAGTAGCCTTGGCAGGCTCAATCTCAGTGTCAGATCTCTTGTGCGCACCTCCTTCAAAATCAGTGCTGGCAATGGTTCGGATAACGTCGATCAGCTTTTCTGAAATTTGGCTGGAGCCTTTCTCGATGATCTGGCTGCTGTCCCACAACTTCTGAATAGCCGGCAGGACGGACATGCGTAGCTCAACAATGAATTGTGGTGGGAGGAAAGGTCGGCCTGGAATTCGCTCCGACGCAGCAACTAGGTTGGTTGTCTGGGTAGCCTCTGCCACGTTCTTCCCACTCACGACTTGGCTGTAAAGCGAGAGAATGTTCTTGATTCCTGCTGTAGCCAGCTCGAATTTGAGATATTCCAAGGTAGTGTTGGCTGTCTTGCTGTGAGCCTCGAGTTTCGGCAGGTCGCTATCCTTGATTTCGCGACTGAAGGACGAGAGAATACTGTTCACACTGACGAAGCCGCCGCGGTCAAGGAAGGCTTGAAGTACGAGTGTAATGGTCTGGGGGGCGCGATCGCCGTGACGTGAGAGATCCATCAGCATGTCATTGAGAACGTGCACCATTCCAATCCAGTATGAAAAGTCTTCAGTCGTACTCTTCTTGGTGCTGGTATCCTCGGGTGGTGCTGAGAGCTGGTCAATGATAGTTGCGGCCAGAGCATCGGCAATGGCGAGGTGGCTCTGCTTTTGGAAGGTCTCGAGACGGCGGTTTATCAACAAGGCTTTACCAAGGGCTTGGAAGAAGGGTGTAATGGTACCAGACATCTTCTTAAGAAGGTAGCGCAATGTCTGATAGTTCTTGAAAGACGGACTATCTTGCTCGGCCTTTGATGCGGTCTTCAACTTACTTTCCAAGTTCTCCAATAGTGACCGATCACTTGCCGTAGCAGCAGGAAGCTCTTCGGCAGGAGAATCTGCAGGAGGAACAGCACCTACGAACTGGAAAATTTGAGTCGCAGGATTGCGGACAATACGAGATTCTCCAGGGGTGTGAGCGCCTGCAAGAGGTTCGACGACGGATTCACCAAATCCCGAGTCCTTTACACGTTGAACGTTCTTCCAGTAATCGGGGACCGATGGCTCCAAGTACATCTCCTCTCGAAGTGACGATCCCAGTAAAGGTCCTAGGCTCTTCACCAAGCTAATGTAGTAGTCTGCAACATTGATCTGAGAGAAACTAGTGCTAGTGCTTGAGCGGTGGTTGGTATAGGTGGAGCTTGCAATACAGGTACTAAGAGTCGTTACCAGGGAGTGTATATTTGTGAGGGCTTTAGCAAACTTTGTGCCGTGTTCAATGAGCGCAAGCTCAGCTGGAGTCTTCGCATCCGTCTCAAGGAATGGTGCAAAGAATGGTCTGGCTCCCGAGTTGTTAGCAAATTCGCTGAGAGTATCTGCAGCTGTCTGCGTTCGCCTGAGCAAAGATGGAATTGTTAGATGAGGCTTTGATTCTGCGAGGAGAGCAACGACCGAACGAAGGGAACGACTAGCATTACTGTCGCTGAAGTCGTAGTTCAAGCAAGGCGAATCTATCAGATCGAGAACGTACTCGATACCACCTTTGGCACTGAAGTCGGAACGGCCAGAAGCGTTGCCAAACAAATGCGCGAGGAACGATGCAACAGCGTGGATGTACGGGGTCATCGAAATGGTAGATTTTACCTCCACGGGCGAGGATGGTTGCGTCTCAACGATTGAAATCGCATCTGCATCTCTCATCTCGATGTCTCCACTATCAGTGGCAATGCCCTTTCCTTTGTCCGTGAGGTCGGAGGTGGAGCTTGAAGCAGCAATGACTGACTTTCCTGCAGCGTCGCTTGTCCATAACTTCGCACCCATGCTGTTCTTCTCAGCACCTGCCTTACACAGGATACCAACTCGTGCGACCATGTGAAGGACCGCATCCATAATGTCGTTCTTGAGCTGGGGGTGATGTCTGATCAGCTCGTCAAAGGTGCTGCCGAGTGAAGAAGCCAAATCTCTGTTGGTCTCCATACACTTCACGTGCTCAGGGCTCTCGAATATCTCGAAGAAGCTGTCTAGGGCCTTGGAAGCTTGGAACATCTTCATGCCAACATTATTGAGACAGATAGCGCCAAAAGCTTGGGGAATAATTCCAATACTCTCGGACGTAGGTAATATACCTTGAGCCAACGGACCAACACGAGGGGTTTGTAGAAGAGTGGCCAAAGCGGGACGTTGGGATGGGGTGATATCAACCTCGTTATCAGCATCGTCCTCCTCATCATCGTCGTCATCGTCAGATCCTCGGCGCACAGGCGAGCTACCTTCGACGTTTTCAGCGGCTTCTGCCAGCGTCTCCAGCTTCTTTGGTTCTTCTGGCATGATGATGGGACTACCTGTGACAGCCTCGAGTAAGCCTCTACTAAGTCCGGCTTCAGCAATGACAGCGAAACTAGTGGGCTCGTTGTTGATGAAGTCATTCAGGATGCTGACAGCATTGGTCCAGACTACGGAGCCAAAGCAGCGAGCATTACCGATAATTTGACGGAGGCTGCTCAGGAGCTGAGAAGAATCGATCAAATTTCGGAGCAGGCGATCGAAGTTTGTTCCATAACCTCCAGCAGTCGACATCATGTGGTGAATAAATTTGAAAAGCCACTTCAAGGTCTGTTGTTGAAAGAATGGGATCTCGTAGTCCACCGAAGCAGAGCGGTAAACAGGTCCCATACCTTTTCCAGCTGCTGCATTCTCAAAAGCGGTCTTCACTTCAAAGACGATCAAGTCGGAGACTGCATCAAGACCATTCGCACTAACAAGGGTTTGGAACGCATCTCGAGCCGCGTACAAGATCTGGTCGAGGAAAGACAGAACTTTGGGGTGGTATCGCTCAGCTGTGGAGGTGCGCAGGCTAAGCACCTCGACCAAAATTGGAATCAAGCCAGCTGTGACCAAATCGGCAGCAGTGCGGGGAATGAGAGAAATTATGTTCAAAAGAGAGAAAAGAGCGCTTCTCCACTCATCCTCTCCAGTAAGCTTCTCGCTACCCTCCTCACCGTGCATCTCAGCAACCGCCTTTCTGACAACGTAGAGCAGGACACCATGGTTGACATTAGTGTTGAGAGCAGCACAAACATCTGAAACCCTGACCTGATGGGTCGAGAGAGCCTCCAAAGCCGAAAATGCCAAGGTTTGAAGTTGCCGAGGAACGGGAGAGACGCCTTCAGCCGGTGGGTGAACCATTTCCGCAAGTTGGTAGACAAGTTGCAATCTTCTGGGCTCGTCACCGTCTTGTTTCAGAACAGTGTCTGCAAACACAACTTCGGAGTGGATATAAGCCAAGTTCGTGATAGCCAACAAACGTACTGCAAGAATCTGACTTCTCGTCTCTAAAGAGGTCGTTAGAGCTCGAGCTACGCGCAACTTTGTCAAGAGTTCGTATTGCAATTCTTGAGGTAAGCCTTGAATGTTCTCGCGAAGTAACTCATGGATGCCCTTAGACTTGATCTCGGAAGATGGAATTTCAATGACTTTGTAACTCGATTTGGGGAGATCATCGGCAAAAGTGAGTGGTGATATGGCTACTGGAGAGGCATCGGAGCTGGGTTGTCTATTCAAGCGGGAGCCGTGAGGTCCTAAGTTTGAAGATCGGCGGATAGGTGTTGGAGTAACTGGCGCAAGCATGGCCGAAGATGGGGTGCTGGTTGCACGGGATGTATTTCCAGTCACATCAGGCTCAGCATTTGGCTTTGGGTAGTAGCCGAGCTTCACATCTCCCCACTCCTCCCAAGAGCTCTCCGAAACAGGTGACGGGGTCTTATCGCTTGCGCCGCTTCGAACGGTCTTTGGACTTGTGGTCATAGCACTTCCTCCCTTCACAATCGAGACCAGGTCATTGGCATACATCGGTGTGGTGAAGGCCTTTGGGGGTGTAGGAATACTAAATGTTGCCTTTTCCTTACCCTTAGCACTGGCAGGCGTGGGAGTAGCAGACTGTGCGGGATCGGGTGTGGTCGAAGTTGTCTTGCAGAATGGCGAGGAAAGCTGAAGGACTCTATCCAGGTCGATATTATAGTGGTTGGCCAGCAGAGCACTGCTAACATTTCGGACCGGTACAGCTGTCTTCTTCACAGCCTCCTGATATCTTTGTGCTAACTGAGAGGCTAATAGAAGGGTGTGTTCGAGCAGAGACAGGGAAGTGGAGTTGAGAAGGCTGTTCAGATGCGCACTGCTAGCATAAATACTGCGGTTCCCACAGTTATGCAAAAGCATTCGTGAGAAATCTAAGATGGCCTCAACCAATTCTCTATCCCCCTCTTTCGAATAGCCCAAGGATCTAACGTCATTATGTGTCTCTTTGAGTATGGTACAGCTAAAGTCGATGGTTTGAGGTCCTTCGTTGAGCTTGTATGTCTTGCAGAACCGCTCTAGGATATCATCGAACTGGTTGAGAAGTGGAATCCAATGATACAGATCACCTCTTGGGAAGGGCCATCTGGTGGGGAAGCCTGCGAGGAATTGTGGTAGGAGGGAAAGTGGCAGGGAGCTTGCTGAGCTCCGGAACTCTTTGACCCAGGGTGACTAGATTGGGGATTAGTATAGATAGCATTTGAAATAGAATGCGAAGCTTACCAGAGACTCAGTATGCTTTGCCTGCATAGTCTTGGTGATTCGGACCATGTTGGCGGTGGGAGCGGCAGAACCGCAGAAGATTCAGCTTCGTCCCCCCTCCTCAGCCGTGCTGTCTATCCTAGCTGTCAACAGCTTGGCAGGCGAAAGAAGGAGTGTCCAGGATAGGACAGCTCCAGCGTAGGTTTCCTGATGGTGTTTGTTCGTAGTCGTAAGGCAGCTCTCCGAGAATTGGTAAGTGGAACAGCCGCGCCGATCTGTGGTTCAGTAAACAAGGGATTCAATAACTACCTGGCTCGCAGGATAAGCTTTCGAGTGTAGAATCCGAGGAATAAGCGGCGACAAGTGTAGTAGCTCGCGTTGGTCGTGTTGGGAGGGGGTGGGTGGGGGATACAGCAGTGGTTCGTGGGTGGCAGAATCAATCGAAAAGAGCGTGTCGAGAGGAGCGGTGCAGGCGCCTTTCTAATCTCGATCGAATAAATATTTGAATACTGACGAAGCTGGTTTGGGGTGTCAGCAGGCAAATTTGGGTATCTCAAGGTGGTGTTGAATGTGGAGGAGGTTGGTGGGGGAGGATGTAAAAAGGTGAGCTCTTGAGTTGGTCGGACCTTAGGTAGATTTCGACATCCAAAAGACGCGCTCGCTAAGCGGGTCTAGAACTACGTCACGAGAAATTTTGAAAGTGCCAACACACATGATATGATTCACCTGTAGGGTAAATGTTAGTTATTCAAAACTATTTTACTGCTCTGGTAGAAGATCGCTAAATTATAAATGCTGGTTTGTGAATAGGCATTCTGGGAAGGCTGAGGTAGTTAAAGCCTTGGCTTTTTTCCTTCTTTTCGTTTTCACCCTTAAAGGCAGATTGGCGGGCAATGCTCTTGCCGACTTCTTACTACCATAGCATAGTAAGTCTCACCTTTTGTATAGTACTATGTTCAAGTCAAGTTGCTTGCCTGCAACTGGGTACCGTTACCAATAGAAAAACCCTTTGAAAGGCAACAAACAATAAATATTTCTTTACCATTTATGCTTGACTCTTTGGCCACTTTTTGAAGGGAACAGGTAAGTATCTGCTGCATCCTGTTTCCCGATGCCTTAACCTGATATTGAAGAGGCTACTTATCAGGGTTCAATCCAAAGGCTCTTCTCTCCTAGTCTCTAATCAAGCTTTCTCCCAAGACAGAACTTGCTGTTAGGGCAATACAAGAGAATATTATTTCTTTCAAGTATCGTGACCATTCATTCGAGTAATCGCACTGAATCAAAAGTCATCAGAACCAAGCTCCGCTGGAATCCATGTCCAAATGAGCTACCAAGCCAAGTACCTCTGTGTCACAGACTCTCTTTGATAGACTCACATAAGCGGCTAAAGGGGCACAACGAGGAGGAGTGTATCAGAAGCTGCAGCCATTCAACCTATCGCTCCTCGGGTGGTAACTGTAATTGCAACTCCATGACATACTTCAAAACCCAATCCTTCTTTTGAAGATCTGAAATCACGGGGGTAATTAAGGTATTAAGGTATCAAGGTATTAATAGGGCGGAGCGGTAAGCCTCCCAGACTCGCAGCTAAGTCTCCCGACAAAGTTCACAGTAAGCGGAAAAGGCACCATGAATTAAATGTACCCTCAGATTGGCTACCTCGGTATATTTAAAATAATTCAAATAAACAAAATCGGTTTAACTTCCAAATTATAGAGAGTAGTTAATAACTCGAGCTCTTTGCATTAGTCACACAGACTGGATAGGAATACAGGCCGGCGTGGGAATGCAATTCAGGGGGATATTCGAATGCTGCGGTTTCTGACTTCGGCGTAAATGAAGCACAGCCTTGAAGAGAAGGCTGAGACATCGGGATATCACGTGCCGAGGCCACAACGAAACTACAGTAATTGATGGAAAGGGGGTCTGTCTCCGTGAAGGATTAGATAGCTCTTTCGGGATTAAAAGAGTTGTCGCCTTGAAGCACTTATCGCCAACATCCTCCTTTCCAACTGCTGGTCCATTTAACATTGCTTTGAAAAGAAAAGTCAACCTGGTGCAGCGCAGGTACGGGGGGTACTGCAGAAGCAGCCTCTCCCCAGCCTTATGAAATTAGCTCCAGGAGTAAGCTCCGCCGTAAGGGACCTTTTACTTGCCGGAATTGGCCATCATGCAAATGTATAAGAGCTGCATGCAAATACTTACCAACATACAAGTTCTTTGCGAACATGGACAGTTTTCCTTGAGGTGAATAAATACTTGTAAATTTAGATAATCAAGCTGGCTTGATCAGGATATTTAGTTGTTGAGTGGGTGTGGGCTTGTTTCAGGATATTAATCCCGTACTGATTCTGATTCGCGGCTTTGTGTTTGTTTGGTGGAACGGCTTCAAATAAACCCCCTGGGAGTTGCGTTGCGGGATGTGGCAGGCATTTGAGTTCGCAGGATGAAGAAGTGCTTTGCGTAGTATAGTACAGTACAGTATGATGGGGAAGCGAGCAAGAGGACAAGGCAGAGGCAGAGGGAGAGGCAGTGGAGAGAGGATTGGTGAATCTTGGTTATACGAGTGACCAAAGCTGATAATGGCTCTTGCTATTACTGTACAAAGTACTGTTATCGACTCTATTTAATCTCTATAATTCTATCACCAATCACCAATCACCAATCACCAATCACCAATCACCAGCCCTCAATCATCAACCCTCAATTATCAATCCTCAAGCCTCCTTCACCTCAAAACCGTGTCATTCCACTTCCCCTTTAAATCGTCATTGAGCACATCTGAATCCGACCAGCTTTCCCCTGCCCGTCTAAGATCACCACCACCTCCCTTACAGTCACAACGTTAGCCGACAAACGCGAGGACCCCAAATAATCTCGAGTCCATCTACCACCAGAAACCCCCCTTCACAAAACCTCAACCTCAACTACAACCACAACCACAACTACAACCTTCCACCACAGCATTACATTGCCTTGCATTGCAACGTTTAGTGTTATCCCGGCAGCCCACCCAGTTCTGCTTCCGTGTTCTGTACCTCATCCCATCCACCACTTCCACCACATCTAGTACCACATACCTCCAAATATCTGCTGCTGCTGCTGGGCCAAACGGGAGACCGCATCTTAGGGGTTTGATGGCACCAGCCATCTGACACATCACCGCCCACAGCAACCACCAGTCTGCAGAAAAAGACCGCAGAGATGTCCGACCATGAGCAGCAGAAGGAGAAGGTCGAGTCAGCCTCAGCAGCGGAGAGGAGGAGCCAGGACGCAGACAATTCAGACCGGGAGACTGTATGTTGTCGCACTCTATAACCTTTATTTGTCCTCCGCTTCATCACACAACCGATCTGTCTGCATAAGGTTTTATTGGAGAATATTACTAATTGGTTGCTCTCTGGATAGGATAATTTTGAGGATGCCAATGACACAGCCAACCAGCCCCGGTCACCATCAGCGACTCGGTCCCTGACAGAACGGTCTAATTCCCTAACGCGAGATTCCAAAGGATCAGATGCTCCACCAGTACCTGCTCTTCCTGAAGTAAAGGCACATGGTGATGTCAAGGTGAACGACGTCGAATCACAGCCACAGAACTCCCCCCTTCTCACTTCGCACCGAGTCTCAAATGCATCCCTTGACAATATTGCCCTGGACGACGTCAAGCTAGATGATGTCAAGCTGGACGATGACAAGACTCTCCCAGCTGTGGCTCAAAAGGGTACGGATTCACCCACGGGACTCTTATTGACAGGGTTAGCTAACATGTCACAAGCATACGAATCGAAGCCCATGCTTCCCCCGAAGAAACCATCTCTCCAAGGACTATCAGGAATACTACCCTCAGTACCATGGTCCCCTCCACCACATCCCCACATACAAGCCTCGAGTCTTCCTCCTCCCGCACCCGCACCAACAAGAAAATTGACGAGTCCTTTCGCCTGGCTCTCTCGGAACACCTCAACACACCCAAAGGAGACAGTCACCTCACCTCCTCTACCTTCTCCCAGTAACCAGCATAGCATGGGCCGCAGAGATACCGTTTCCTCTCTTAGTAGTAATCCGGAAATGATGCTGAGCAAATTGGAGGAGGGCCACGAGATGGAGGGTTTGAACGGAAACAGACGACCAACGAGGAACAGCTTACGGGATCGTTTCAAACTTCTGCGGATGAGAGAGGAGGCTGGTATTACCTCTTTGCCAGAGGAGGACAAAGGGGAGAATGGGTTCAAGGTTTTCGGGCGCAGCGCGACAATGACTCTACACAGCCCTGCAAGTACCATTGACGACAAAGAAAACCTTATGGCTCATTCCCCGGTTTCACCGCACCCGCTGAGTCCAAACCCTGCAACTGGCAGCCACTCATTGGCACCTGGCACGGCATCTGGAGTATCAGCAGGTCAGTCTACTATGTCAGATCCTTCAAGTCCAGTTGATTGGGATCTATGGCAATCAGTGGTGGACGAAGGACCCGCAGCCGTTGCAAGAACAAGTCCCGAAGATCTCAGCCGAGCTATCGCAAGTGGTATTCCCAACGTCATCCGTGGAGTTGTATGGCAAATCCTGGCCCAGAGCAAGGATGAGGACTTGGAGAACATGTATAGGGATCTGGTTACTCGAGGAACCGACAAGGACAAGGACAGGTTGAGCGGTTCAAGTGGAGGCGCCAGTAATCACTCTGGTGAGAAGGAAACAATTGCTTCGTCGTCGTCTTCCATTCACTCGGATCATTCTACACCTGCTACTACGGTTAACAATGGCTTGAGATCGCCTTCGCCACCGAAAGATCCGGAAATATTAGCAAAGGCTCAAGCTGCCGCACTAGCTGAGAGAAAGAAGAAATCCAAAGAGGATGCGGCATCACTACTGAAATTAGAGAAGGCCATCAAGCGAGATCTGGGGGCAAGGACGAGTTTCTCGAAGCATGCGGCGAGTGCTGGACTACAAGATGGTCTGTTTGGGGTTTGCAAGGCTTACGCCCTCTTCGATGAAGGTGTTGGTTATGCTCAGGGCATGAACTTTCTGGTCATGCCTCTCCTATTCAATGTAATTCTTTTCGGCCGCCTTCTCGAGACTCAACTAACTTTCTCCAGATGCAAGAAGAGGAAGCATTCTGCTTGCTCGTTCGGTTGATGAGAGATTATCAGCTCCGGGACCTGTTCATTCAAGATATGCCAGGGCTCCACAAGCACCTTTACCAATTTGAGCGGTTACTGGAGGACTTCGAGCCTGCATTGTACTGCCATCTTCATCGCCGAGGAGTTACGCCACATCTTTACGCCACACAATGGTTCCTCACCCTTTTCGCCTACCGATTTCCCCTCCAACTTGTCCTCCGAATTTACGATCTCATTCTCAGTGAAGGCTTGGAAGCTATCATCAAATTCGGAATCGTTCTCATGCAAAAAAACGCCGCGACATTGCTGCACATGAATGATATGGTTCAATTAACAAACTTCTTGAAGGACCGGCTTTTTGACGTCTACATCGATCAAGACCCAACTGCAGGCTCAATCCTCGAATCTGGATTCTTTGGTAACTCGAATGCCAAGATTGACAAGGAAGTGTATCGGGCTGATCAACTCATTCTCGATGCTGTTTCTGTTAAAATCACACCTCATCTCCTGAAGACCTACACCTTGGAATGGGAGGAGAAGACCAGAGCGGAGAAGGAGCGAGAACGCGAAATTGAGTCTATGCGCTCACTGAACCACTCCTTGACTCAAAAAGTTCGACGCCTAGAAGAACGAGTCGAAGAACATGACACTGAACATGCTGCTCTGGCCACCGATCTTGTCCGTACCAAGGTCGAGAATGAAGAGCTTCGTGATGAGAACGAGTCCCTCAAAGGCCAAGTCACTGAGCTTCGGGCAGTAGTCGAGAGGCAGCCAGAGGAAGTCGAAGCTAGACTAAAGAGTGAAATGGACCGATTGATGAAGCGAAATCAGGAGGTTCATGAGGACAACTCTCGGCTCGAAGAAGAAATGGCGGACATGGAGAAGAGTCTCGTGGAGACAAAGATGCAATATGCTGAGGTAAGTCCCCTTCCCTTTTCACCTAGTCACAGTCTAACATGACCTAGACCAACGCCCAATACGAGACCCTGACTCGGAAATGGACCGACCTCCGCAAGCATCTCGATCACTAAACTCTCCATTTCATGCCCAACCAATAATGACCAGCACCGACTTGCACATTCCACTTCCGCTTGGGGTTCTCCACCATCCAATAGACACGCCTCCTCCTACCCCAGGTTTCGGTTCCCTTCAACTCAGATCACGATTTGGCTTAGCGAAATGCATGCATGCTTACGAATAACCTGTCCTGTGATATCCCCTTTCCTTTCGCCTCACGAACAAACGAGTCTCTTCTTTAGTTGCCGTTTTGTTGTTATTGCTCTGTTCGCGCGGCCGCTTGGCCAGCGATGTTAATGTATGTTATGTTATGAGGGGATGGATTTGCATTGCAAGGTTGTTGCTAGTATGGATGCTTTGGGCGATTGACTGAGAGAGGGAGATTGGTGTGGGTGTGTTGGGGCTCGAGAGATTGTACATAGTAGTGAAGGAAGGAAAAACACAAGGTTGGAGATGATGCATTGCTGGCTGGGTAGCCGGTAGATTTGAGCGAGCGATGGACTTGTGGTGCGAGTGGTGGAATGCACTTTTCACCAAACTTGTGCCTTGCATGTGGTGCTGTTGCCGGTGGTTGCCCTCCTGACCCGCAACCCATTTTGGCAAAAGCAGGTGTAGTTTCGTCTTTGCTTTCCAATGTTCATTTCAATAGCCACCCTTAGTGGGGCCCCTTCCTTCATAGAAATCTCCATTTCCTGCCCGGCTTCCCATCATCACCAAAATATTTCCTCGTCCAGAATTACCAACCTCGTCATTCATCTCGCCATCTTACCCCTGGCATTTTCGGTTCTGTATCCCCCAGCTAGAATTTGCTTCGACTGAGATGAATACAACTTGCAGTCAAGATTCAAGCTTGATGAAGAAAGACTTCTGTCGAGGTGATCGCTGCTGGAAAGAATCTGAAAATCCAATTCTGTGTAGTTTTGGAAATTGTTATGAAAAAGGTGGCACCTTTTGTTCCACGCTTCTATTCCATGGGCTCTGCTAAGTCGAAGCAAGCATCCAGAACCCATCTCGCAAGAATGCAACCTCCAAACACCCGCACAGCCATCTCCCAGGGCCCTTTTGTGACCTTGCACATCCCCTGAGACTTGGCTCCTGCTCTCGCTTAGCTAAGTTTTGAGGCTCTACCAGTTTCCGCATTGTTTGACAACACTCAACCAACCAACCAGCACAATGTTTCACCATTCCCCGCAACCGCATTCAAGCGTTCCTCACTACGAAACATTTCTCCCACAGCAAAATAAGCTTAAGATTCCAGTAGATCACCACCTTAACCTTTCGGGAGTCTGTGCCTGCGTCTGAGCAAGCGCTTATTCTCTCCCTCGCTCTCCAACCGGACCACCAGACGCTCCTTACCCTCCGGAATCTAAGATCCGCGCTGTGATGAACTCTGCTTCTTTTTTTACTTGTCCTGCGGTCGCAGGCGGCCTTAGCCATTCCAACATGTCTTGGAGCTATGAGTTGTCAAGACATATATCTACTTCTTCCCTCTGATTTGTGGTTTCCTCTTCCCTTCTTCTCTTTAGCTGTGCTATTTTACTCGACGATCTGTGATCCTGTTTTAATATCTTCGTTTCTTTGAATATGTTGTTCTCTTCTCTGGTTTCGTTGGCTTTTGCCAGTGTGGCGAGCGCGCAGATGATGAGTTTGACGGAGGTTTTGGCGGCGAATAATAACACGTTGAGTACGTTGAACAGTAAGTTTCTCTTCATATGCTTGATCACCGAGAAAATGAAGAGGGATCGGGATACTGCTCAAGGGCAATAGTTTCTTTTAATCGAGAGAGGACGATGGACAGACTTAGAGAGAGACGAAGCTAATATAAATGACAGGCTTGTTGGCAGCTCAGCCAGCACTTGTAAGTGCCCTTACATCCGCAACGGGGCTCACCATCCTTGCTCCCTCGTAAGCTCCCCTTTCCCCACCTCCCGACCGTAACTAACAACCCCAGCAACGATGCCTTCTCTAAAATCCTCTCCACCGAAGCCGGCATGGCCCTCTCCAAATCCCCCGACATGATTGCCGCCCTTCTGCAATACCACGTCCTAAACGGCACTGTTCCGGCCTCCGCCTTCACCACCATCGCACAATTCATCCCCACCCTCCTCACCAACGCTACCTACACCAATGTCACTGGCGGCCAAGTAGTCATGGGTATGCTATCCGGGACAACCGTTGAAGTATTCTCCGGCCTCAAGGAGAAGAGTACTGTTACGACGGCAGATATCATGTTCACCGGTGGCGTTGTACACGTTATTGACACCGTGCTCACAATCCCTCTCAGTCCTGCTATGTCGGCTGTTGACAGCGAACTGACTGCTTTGGCTGGTGCTCTCACGCAAGCGAGCTTGGTCACTGCAGTCAATGAGTTGAAGGACGTTACTATCTTCGCGCCCAATAACAGGGCATTTCAGGACATCGGCTCTGCCACCTCCGCACTCACCACCGTGCAACTGGCTAGCATCCTCGAATACCACATTATCAACGGCACCGTCGGTTATAGCTCGTTGCTTACTACCGGTCTTGCGAACCAGAGTTTCCCGACCTTGATGGGCACGCAGGTTATGGTTGAGAGTGTGGATAGCAAAGTCTTCGTCAATTCTGCTCAAGTTACTATCCCAGACATCATCGTTGCTAATGGTGTAATGCATGTGATCTCCAAGTAAGCCTTCCCCTGTCTCCCTCCCTTCCTTTCCCCTCCTTCCCCACCACCTCCCTCCCAAAAGCTCTCCTAACCCAAATCAAGTGTGCTCAACCCCTCAAACTCAACCGCAACCCCCAACCCAACAGCAACCACCCAACCCGTCGCCTTTGCCGGCGCATCCTCCGCCGCAGCCGTCCCCTTTACGTCCGGCATCTCAGCCACGACTACAGCACCCAGTGCAAGTACGATGACAGCTGCTGCTGCTGCTGCTGGCGCGATGCCAAGTGCGGGCGTCATGGGGATGGCGGCTTTGTTCGGAGCGGGTGTTTTGGCCGCTGGTGCTATGTAGGTAGTCCACTGATGTTAATGCCGGGAGAGAGAATACAGTACATCTCGCAAGTGGATAGCGAGGAAAGTGGTTACAGGAGTAGAAATTGCAAATCACGTATAGTTGGAAACCTATCGGCAGAGGGAAGGAGGCGATTATACAATCTCTTAATAGAACAAATAAACGACCTTTTCTCACTTCCCCTACTTCTCTTCGTAGATTTAACGACTTGAAGAATAAAAAGCGAAAACGAGATTCTGCTCACGTGCATGACTTGTCGCATTTACACTTCCCCATCTTGAAGACCCAAACCAGATTATGACCCCGTGTTACTGTAACAGTAACCGTTTCCCAACATCAGAATTACCTCACTTATACAACTTATCAAAAGAACCCAGATCCCCCCTCTACTCTCGACCCTAGAAAGCGCCGCGACGTGTAAGCGCACTTGGTGGCCATATTCCCATTCCCATTCCCTCTAATCCCAATCCCTCAATTGTGACCACGAATCCCAGCTCCGTTTTTGCTGGGCTGATAAATATCCAGGTTTGTATTTTCATCATTGGAAATGATATGAAACACGGAAATGGATCTGCGTGATTGCTTTGCTTTTTATTCAAGAGCGAAGGTATTATCTTCCTTGTTAGTTTCTGGGTCTGGATTTAATGCGTCCGCGATAAAGTACAGGGTGTATGGGGTGCAGCAGGATAATGTCGTGTTTCGGAATCTAGAGTACTTGCTGGCTGGAGCTTGCGTGAGGGTTTTGTTCTGAGTGTAATGTGTATGCGTAATGGTCTATGAAGCGTGGGACTGCGCACACGCTAGGAGACGGAGTCCGAAAGTTCGGAGAGCTTATGGCTGTTGGTAGAGCGTGAGGGACTGGGAAGAGGTCGGTTATGATTTTGGATTTTCTAGGCTGAGGCTGGATGATCGTGTGATCAACAGCTCGGTGGGACGATTGGGGAATGCTGAGAGCAGGACGAGTTGTAGAAGTGCATTTTGTCGAAGTGTGGATGGGGTGTAAGGAGTCTCGCTGCGCAGATTGAAACTCGTCGTCTCAGGAATAGACCTATTTCGAGTCTTTGATCGCGAATGTAGATTTCCTTTAATTAAGAGTTACATGTTTTAGTCTTTGCTAAGGTATCTGGCGTTGTATCTCCCAAGCCTATGCTTTCCTATCCGCGTATAGCTTCAGGGAATGGATCTAGAGGATGGGGCTTACTACTTGAGAAATCAGTGAGGGGCCCATGTCTTGATTCTTTTGTACTATACGATTGCTAGACGCTACTTTGGACCTAGGACCTGTTACTTAAGCATGCGTTTCTTTTGAGCCATATATTGGCCTTTTACGTGCTAGAGAATGTTGTATAGAGAATTTAGCCATGCATTTTAAAATTGGTGATCATAATTGGGAAATCTTTTGCAGAGATGGGTGTGCAAGTTTTGAAAAGAAAAATAATTAAAACAGGAGATGTGTAGCGGGACTTTAAACAGTAGTTTCTTCGAGCCTTTTGTAGTCTGGTAATAACAACATCTTTTGTGCGAGTCTGCTACGCTCAAGGTGCCTTTTTGCGGGTCTAACTCCAGCTAGCTGCCTAGGCTGTTGGTTAGATTAAATATTATATGCACTAATATTATATGCACTGGAACAGTGCTACGATGTTAAATCTAGGGCATGCACCGAAACCACTCTAGAAATATTGCTATTCTAGAATATTTGATCTAGTGAGATTTCTCAAAGTATCCATGAACGCCAATTGCCGGGGCTTCTAAGATATTCAGAACGGGTTGAACATGCAGACTAAGGTATTTTTGAGGTTCGGACCTGGACAAAATCCGGAAAAGAATTAGGTCGCAACAGCTTTTGCATCTCCTGGGCCATGCTTGAGTTCTGAGGAGATGGAGGTAGAGAAGAAAATCATTTTCTAACAAAACCTAATATCTGCAGAGCGATCTACTGCCAGTGGTTTTGGCGTTGTTGTTCCGCCTCTTGCTTTGAGATGGAGGTTATTTATATATGGAGCTTTGAGAGGTGACGTTCGTGAAGGGCAGAATCTCGGACATAAAGTGCCTGTCGGATTTACCTGAAGTGGTAAGGTGTCGGTCGAGACGCGGTCTCCTTTTCCATTGTAACGCGACAACAACAGCAAAATAAAGAAAATCATTCAACCACAGCAACACCTTTCACCTCCTGAGATCCACAACTCTCTGGTCTCAAGTCCCATGGTGCAACATTTTCGATGATCTGCGCAAGATGTCTGAGCTTGCAGTAGGCCAAACTGTCCAACTCAGTGACGATATTGGAGTTGTCCGGTTCATAGGCCAAACAGAATTTGCGGCGGGAGAATGGGTCGGCATAGAGCTAGAAGGAAATGGGGGCAAGAATGATGGAAGTGTCAAGGGGGAGCGGTACTTTGACTGTGATATGGGGAAGGGAATGTTCGTCAGACCTACAGCAATTCTCGCTATCATCGACCAACCGCGGCCTGTTTCGAAACCGAATGGAGCTGCTACAGCAAAGAAGCTGTCAAGGCCGAGCAGTGTTGCTGGTCCAGCGCTTGGGCGAAGGACGAGTGTGGCCCCCGATCCATCTGCAAGCAAGAGAATGAGCATGAATGCAGCAAGCCCAAGTCCAGTCAATAGGCGGCCCTCCAGTATGCTTCGCGTAGGTCAGGAGATTCCATGAAGAGTAACGCATGTTGACCATTGCTTAGTCCCCCACCAAGTCTCCAACTAAACAGCTATCTGCTGGCCCGTCTGCCTCCACTACCCCCCGAACTGGTACCCCGTCCAATGCGCGAACACCAGCTATAAATTTACCGAAGCAACCAGGCTTGGGGGCAAAGAGGACATCTATGGGACCCCCTCCTGCCCCGGCAGGACGCCCTTCTAGGCCTTCATTATCTTCTGGGGCTGGTATAGCAAATCGATCTGCTGTACCGCCTAGCAGAACCCCCAGCTCACGGGCATCGCTCGCTCCGAAAGCAAGGTTACGACCTGGGGAGAGGGTTGGATCAATAGGTAGCCAGCTAAGTAGTGGCCAGGCTAGTGAGAGCAGTGGTCATGATACTGGCGACGAAGACAGAGGCGCCTCTCCTGTGAAGAGCGACCCCTCAGATGCTTTATCGCCCAAAGCTGTAAGCTCCATACAGTCGAAGTCATCTGTCTCGGACCGTCATGGCTCTCTAGCTTCAAACCGCAGCAATACTTCACCGGTTGCACAAAGAGGTACAGGAGGTAGTACGGCCGCAAGTCGAGAGATTGAAGACCTGAAGACCAAGCTTCGATTAATGGAAAGGAAGAGAATGGAGGACCGAGACAAGTTGAAGGCTCTGGACAAGGTACAGGCTGAGAGAGATAAATTTGAGGGCATCATCCAGAAACTGCAAACGAAATACCAGCCTCAGCAGTCCGAGATCACAGAATTACGGAAACAGCTGAAGGAAGCAGCTACAAAGTTCGAATCGATCGAGAACATACAGGCTGAGCATGATGTCGTGGTGGAAATGGCTACCCTCGATCGGGAAATGGCGGAGGAAACTGCTGAAGTTCTGAAGACCGAGGTTGAGGCACTCAAGCAAAAGCTCGAAGAGCTGGAGCTTGAGGTGGAGGTTTTGAGGGAGGAGAATGCAGAGCTTGGAGGCGAGATGAGCCCAGAGGAGAAGTCAAGTCAGGGTTGGCTACAGATGGAACGCAATAATGAGAGGCTCCGAGAGGCTTTGATGCGTTTACGAGATATGACACAACAGACGGAAGCGGAACTTCGAGATGAAATCAAGAGCTTGGAGGAGGACGTTCGCGAATTTGGGTCTGTCAAGGAGCATTATGAAACAGTCAAGGAGAAGCTCGCTCAATCCGAAGCCGCTATTGAGGATCTTCGTCAGCAGCTTGACAATGCTCTTGGAGCGGAGGACATCATTGAAGATCTCACGGATAGGAATATGAGCATGAATGAGCAGATTGAGGAACTAAAGGCTACGGTTGAGGACCTTGAGAGTCTGAAAGAACTCAACGATGAGCTCGAGATCAACCATGTCGAGACTGAGAAGGAGATGCAAGAAGATATAGATTTCAAGGATACCATCATCACCGAGCAAGCGCGCCGGGCAATACAACAGGAGGAGGCCATAGAAGACATGGAGTACACCCTGTCGCGATTCCGAGAGCTGGTGACAAATCTTCAGAGCGATTTGGAAGATATACGGGCTTCTCACGCTGTTACTGAGACAGAGTCCGAGCAGCTTAACAGCCGTACTCGAGCTATGATGGATCTTAACATGAAGCTTCAAGTCTCTGCTGCGAAGACCCAAGTCAAGACCATTGATCTTGAGTTACGAAGACTCGATGCCCAAGAAGCCTCAGAGCATCTCGCAATTGTGCAACTTTTCCTTCCAGAGGGCTTCCAAGCCGATAGGGATTCTGTTCTAGCCTTACTACGTTTCAAGAGAGTTGCTTTCAAGGCGAACTTACTTCATGGCTTTGTGAAGGAAAGAGTCAACGGGCAGCCTCCAATTGGCCATGAAGATGATATCTTTGCTGGTTGCGATGTTTTGGACAAGCTTTCATGGGTCTCAGCTATGTGCGGTCGATTTGTCAATGCCATTAGCCATTGTTCTACCGAGGAGTTCGCAAAGTACGAAGGTGCTTTGTATGAACTTGAGCCTGTAGAAAGGGCACTCAACGGATGGATTGACGGGTTGCGAAGAGATGAGCTCAAAGAGAAGCAATGTGCTAGTGAACTTCAACGCACTATTGCCCTGATGTCTCATCTTGCGGAGGTTCATATCTCAACAGGCTTGGCAAGTTACGCGGATGAGGTTCATATGCGCACCATTGTCATGCAGAGTCACCTGGAGAATGCGGCCGCGGCTATGTCTGCAGCTAGAGTTATGGTTCAGACTATCATTCCTAGCCAGGGAGATGAGGATGAATTGGCTCAACACTTTTCGCGGAAGTCGGATGCTGTTATCACTCATACTAGAAGTGCAAAGGTAATCATTGGGAAGGCAGTCCGGGCCCTTGAAGATCTAAAGACTCGGTCACTATCTCTCACCCCAGACACCATTCAGATTTTCGACCAGTGCGAAACTGCTACAGAAGAATTGGCAAAGTTCTCTCGCCAGATCGGTGATGACCTGTTCGTTCTACTCCACGAGGAAGGAATAGCGGAGCCATTCACATACTTGGAAGTACAAACCACAGTTCACCGTACGACAACGAACCTCTTCGCATCTAGCGAGTCGGATTTATTCTCTACATACTCTAACAAGCTCCGCACTTTAACAACATCATTGGTTGAGCTGGCCGCTCTCGCATCCGATCTTGAGATGACCCAAGAATTCGAACGGGCAGCCGCCCCATGGGTTCTCCGATCCCAAGAACTCAAGTCCTCCAAGACCATCCACGTCGACGCCGAAGAAGAGATGCGCCGTCTCAAAGACGACAATCATGAGCGAGCCCGCCAAATCGCCATGCGCGACCAAACCCTCGAAGAAGCGTCCGTCAAAATCGAGCTCCTCGAAAGCCGCATGCGCGATGCCACTAGAAAAAATGAACGTATCGTCGAACTCGAGAAGAAAATTGAGGACGCCCAGAAACGCGAAGCCAAACTCACTGAATCAATCGAGTCCCAGAACAAGGAGCTCACTACCATCGACGCCGACCGTGAAAGATGGAAGAAGATCTCTGAAGACGCTAAAGCGCTCGGTTTTGCAACCCCCGGCTCAAAAGCAGGACAAGAGCGTGCAGTCGCCACAGCTCGGGAGATGGAGGTACTGAAGACCGAGATCGCCAGCCTCCAAGCCGCAGTCCGCTACCTCCGCGAAGACAATCGTCGTATTCGACTCACCAGCTCCCAGCAAATGGACTGGCTCGACGCCCCCCTCATCAAGTCTAAAACCAAAGAAGAGCAACGCAAATCTCTCATCGCAGCCGAGGGCCAAGACGTCCTCAACGAACTTCTAAACCTCACCAAGGCAGCTACAATCTATGACCTAGCCAAGATGCCAAAGAACAGACTGGCATGGCGTCCTGCAGCCAGCACGCCGCAATACCATGTTGCGCGGCAGAGAGAGGACTACGAGTCTTGGCGGGGGTGGAAGGACAGCGTTGTTCAAAAGGGGCGAATGCTGCAGGAATTAGACGGGAATAAGAGGGTGGTGATGGCTGCGAGAGGGGAGAAGAAGAGAGCTTGGGGAGCGAGGGTCCAGTTGAGGTTGCCGGAGTTGGAGGGGAAGGGTGTTCGAGGGGGTGGGGAGTGCGAGATTGTGGGGGTGGATGAGTGGGAGGGATTTAGGGGAAGATTGGGATTTGTATGATTGTGTGAGGGAGACTTTATACCCAGGTGTATTTTTTGGTGGTGTTTGAGAGGGATCAGAATGAAATTATGAGAGAGGGGATGCCCCTTGGCTTAGTTGGAGCCACTTGAATTTAATCTGAAGAATTTTCCTCCCATTTGACTTGATGTCTCGTCTGAGCTTGTTGTCTCATCTTATAATGTGCTGCCTCACGTCTTACCTCATCTCATATCCGCACAACTCCCTTCATCGCATGCTTCAAAACACATTGTTCGATTGAGGAATTTCTAAAGCTGAGTTATCAGAATCAATGATAACTTAGAGCGAGGTATCAACCAAACGGCCCAAACTCCATTTATATGCAAACGAATACTCCATCCAACAAAGTCCTGCATCCCCTTGTCTACCCCAGAAAGCCACTCGAAACGCCAAATCCCAGCGCCCGTATAAAAACCGATTCCAACCCCTCCACACAATCCTACAAAACAAAAGCCGCGACAATGACCATCATCAACGCATAGCTCGACCCCAACAGCACCTCCCGCTTCCCCTCCGACTTGCTTGTTCCCGTCGCCGTGGGCCTGGTGACCGTACTCGTGCCTGTATAATTCGCAGCCACTGCCTGCACCGCATAAACCGGTTTATTTGGATTGGAAATCCCGTTTCCCCCATCATACGCAAATCCACTGCCATCGTACGGCGTCTCCTCCTCGCTGGCTTTCCCCCACGCCTTTAGCACCGTTGCATCTACCCCCTGACCTCCCGCCCCTATCAATTTAAGATTCGGGACTGGGACAGGGAGGTAAAGTTCTGGGTCTTGGTTCAAAAAACCGGCGTAAGAGAGTGAGTTATTTACTGAGGCGACGTTTTTTGGTGGGTGGTTTTGGTACCCGGTTTGTGAAGCGATGAGTGAGAATACGTTGGCGCCGACATCATAGCGGCCTAGGTTTGGGAGATCCCAATTGTTTTCGAGGCTCGAGAGGATCGAGTAATGGGTATAGAAGGTGGAGTCGGTTGTACCTTTTAGGGAGGAAGGAATGGCGCCCCCGAGGAGCAGGGAGACGATGCGGTTGGGGAGGGGGTATGTGGCGGATTCGTCGTAGGTGAGGAGAATCAAAGTATTGTTCATGAAAGAGGGGTTGGAGAGGAGGGGAGCGAGGAAGGAGGTGGCCCAGCTGGTGGCGTATTCCAGGGTGGTGTTGTGCCCATCGTTCAGCATGTCGGGAGAGAGGTGCGCGTATTGGGGGAGTGTGTTGGCTTTAGCGTCGGATTGAAAGTCGGTAAAGGATTGTGTTTTGGCGAGACGGGTGCCGTTGAGGTTTATGCTGTCGAAGGATAGAAAGGGACTGGGCTTATTAGTATGGATCTTTGAGGGGTGGTTGTGGACTGACTTGTGTTTCCGAACATAATCCCAACCGCTGCCGTCGAAAGCTGTGCTCCCTTCCCCCATATACCCTGGCCCGGGAATTCCCTCGAAGTAACCCCTCCAATCGATGTTTCTCGAGTCTAATAAATCTACCAGCGTGGAAACATTCTGCGGTATCCTGACGAAGCCATCATGATCCAGTCCAAAGTAATCTCCTCCTACTGAAGCAATGTAATTGGGCTGCGACGGATGCGTAAGACCGTAGTATTCCGTGAGCAGAATACCCTGTTTCGTCAGTGCGAGTATATTTGCATTCTTATCTACAGCCGCAAAATCCTATTCACATATTAGAGAAGCTTCTGGATAAATGGATGAAGTGCATACCTCGTTCTCGAGCCAGATTGTTATAAATCGATCAAATGCTTTACCAGGAACATAGGCAGATAAGCAAGTAGTTGCGCCAGCAAGTAGTAGAGGAAAACGCATTGCAGACTGGTAGAAATGTAGAAAGGCGGAACTATTCAGAAAAAATGTTGAATTGGGATAGAGGAAGGCTGTGCAGCCCTGTGGCGTTGTTTCAAGCCTCACTCGAACCATGAGGTCGTATGGAGCGGTAGCTTAGTAAGCACAGTTGGGGAGCCACCAGAGCTGTATCCTTCTCTCTGTTTTAACATCTAATCCTTTTATGTATTACTAATAATAGCTAAATTAAAACTATACGAGATTATTACTAAATTTTGGAGGCAGAAAAAAATAATCCTAGTATCAAGTCTAAATCAAAATAAACAAAGGTTAATGTATAAGCTAATTTAGCTTGTAAATAATACATTTTTAATTTTAATTATCCATTTTAATTAATTTTATTAAGACTAAAACTTTATTTTAACTTTAAGGAACATTTAGTTTTTATATTATATTTATTTGTTATATTTAGTAAAACGAGCAGTGTGGTGGACGCTCGATCTGTTGATCTGGAGGTGTTGGATTTGGAGAATGCGCGATGTGGAAAATACTTTGTGAAAAATAATTCATGTGGGTTGGATATACTACTTTTCCAGTTTAACATTCCTCCACGTTAATACCAAGTATCCACTATTCGAAACCCTCTGCTAAGCTTTGTATCGACTAATCTATAGCCCTAAATCTTATTGTGAATAAGATTGACAAAGGTGCAGGGCAGCTTTATAATGGACTAGCAACGTGTCAGTGAGCGAGCCAATTGACCTCGCCCTCGCACGCGGCTCAAACTTCTTTGCGCTGGAAGCTTCTCTCTCTGCAAGTTTATGCAGAGTACAAGTCGTACCGCCCTAAAGACCAACCCCTTGCAGAAAATAGTCACAAGCGATGAATCCCCGGTGAGCCTGCAGAAACTCTAGTATGAATTCAAGTTCCCACTGATCATTTGCTGGAAACTTAGACGTGAGACGTGTTTTGTAAAACTCCCATGAAGCTGGATACCATCCTGATTGATGCCAATCGATAATTGCCGTAATGCGGGGTATTCCATTTGCGTCTTGGGATACCAAGATGTTGCTGCGATGCAAATCAGCATGGGTGAAGACAATGGGGATGTCATCAAGTAATCCAGAACGCCAAGGACCTGGGTCTATATTGAGATCCGGAGGTGCGCAACCTTTAAGCGTCGCAAGCCAATCGTTAAATGCTGCAACACTCGTAAAAGGGCCAGCTGATGGACTGGTTTCGAACATGATATCATGTAAAGGCTCTTGGTTGATGTCTCCTACAGATGCGATGAGATGAGGCTCTTTCTATTGAAAATTTTAGTTTAACGTACCGATGAATAGGCAACTTGGATCTTGTTTGAACTGGCGCAGATTCTCGAGAATCCGTTGCAGCTGCTGGCAAATCTCGTATTTATCTTCGATGTCGAAATTTGGCCAGGCTTGTTCCAAGGTAATCCCCTCGATTAGTTGCATGTAGATAAACGTCTCCCCCTGATCCCGACACCAGCCGTATACTTCTGGAACGGGCACACTGGGAAGTAAGTGTCGAATCGCCCATAAACACTGTCCCTCGGTGACTGTTATTGTTGGGCCATATTTGACTATGAGATTCAAAGCAGAAAACACGACAGGAATTGGTCTGTTCCAAGTCGCTTCGGGTGCTGCAGCTCGGCGAACATCGGCAGGGGTGGGTAAAGATGTATTTCCACGGGCGAAGAACGCCGTCTCTTCGAAGTACGTGTCCTCAGAGGATGGAAGCATAGAAGACAGAAGAGACGGTCCTTGGTTCGTGTTGCATTGAGCCATTTGAGGAATCCTCCGGAAGGCCGACTGTGATGCTGTCAAGTATGCACAATGTCGTTACAAGGTGCTGAAGGTAAGAAGGCACTGAATATCGCAGAAGAGAGTAGGATAGTTGTCGGTTCATCAGAAACACGAAGCACGGTACGTGATATTACACGTAATATGCCAGTTGCGTTGTGGTTGATGATTCTTGATTGTTCTATGTATTTGGGTGGTGGGAGCCTCAATATAAGATTGAGGCTCTAGTGCTATGACTAGGAGGCCACGTGATTGGTTGTACCAACAATGGTAGATAGTAGAGTGGCAGATGGGATTAGGTGTTGGGTGAGCGCGTTTAAGCTAAGAAGTCCAGTACAGTACAGTACATTAGGCGCGGGACATCTCGACAAAAGCAATAGAGTAGATTGTATAAACCGATGGCCCGTACTCTTTCTTATTGCACTGTACGTATAAGGCTGCTTTCTCCTTAACAGGTACTCGTAGTACTGTACTTGTAATTTGTCGGGGGTTTTTTTTAGAACCCGCAAAAGTTTGTAAAAACCTAGTATATTTACCAACATGTGACGTCGTCTGTGCATGACGCTAGTCCCAGCTGCGCTTACACACCACCACACACCTTACTACTTTACTATAGCACAATGATTATACGAGGGTTGATTTACGGTAGCGTTACACAAGATGTAAACCAAGGAAGGCAGAGAAATATACCACTCACCCTAGCGTTTACGTAAGCACCACCCAGCTTGCTATTGCTCGTTGTTCGAGCACTACTTATCTTACACTTTTCGCACTCCCTATCTTGCGCTTTTCGCACTCCCCGTTTTGCATTTTTCGCACCATCCATCTTGCACTTTTCGCACTATCCACCTCGCTTTGTAAGCACGTCTTGCTTTATAAGCAACACGTCTCGTTATCAGCCTTATATTATCTCGAACCAGCACCTTACCTAGCAATCCGCTTTCTGATGCAGAGTCGCTTTCTAACCTTTACCCCTAATTAGTGGCCCTTACCCAAATATATCAATACTCTATATACCTAAGTAAAGTAAACCCCTAAACGTTTTTTTTAAAAAAGGAAGCACTCTCGTTAATAGTAGCAAAACGCAGTGGCTTGGGAAGCCCCAATCAAGATCTCTCTAGGGCCGTCTATAATAGCTTGCAAACCTCTATAAAATTCAAACTCGATGCTGGGTGGGCTTGAGATGAGAAATGAAGCACGTGAAGAATGGATGCAGTTGCAGGAGGAAAGATTCGTTGATAAGAGAGTGTAAGAGGAAATGGAATATATTAATAAGAGACGGCTACAGGAAGAAGCCTAGTGAGGACGACAAAGATAGCGTGAACCCTGAACCCATCCGAATTGACCCCTAGTGAAATACATTTCTAAGGAATCTAGTTCCACAGAGTAAATTCCCCCAAAGCCCGCTTCCGACGCCCCATATCCAGTGTCTAACTCACGATGAATCGCCCAACATTCATCCTTACTTTCTGTCTCCGCTGCGCTTCTCCTCCAAATGCTTCAATAACCTCTGTCGCTCTTGCTCGCGTTCGTTTGCCCTTCTTTCCTGCTCAGCCAATCGCATTCTTCTCTCATCCTTTTCTCTTTCTATATCTCCTGCAATTTCGTCAGCCTTGCCTTTCAAACCTAACCCTGAATGCCCGCCTCACCTTTATTCTTCCTCTGCCTCGCCGGCCTTATCATTAACACCCTAGGCACCGTCTCCGGATGATGCTCTTCAATCCATCTATCATTCAGCAACACATTGCATCCCCCGATATTTTTCACCACTCCACAGACCACACGATAATCCACCACTGCACCCTTGATGCCCACGACCACATGGCTCGATATCTCAAACGGGACATTGTCAAGACCGATGCCGTTGCTGACCCCACCGACGCTGAGGGCATTCACTGCGGCTGCCGTCTTCTCGTCTATCAGACAGACCGAGCTGTTCCCCGAGTCCATGAGAACGGTGGCTGTTATTGAGCGGGATGGGTTCATGATGTCGAAGATCTTGGCCTCGTGCTTCCAGTGACTTCGCTTGAAAGAGCCTTGGATATGGTGAGATTCCTCACACCAGTCCCTCCCCATCTCCGGCGCATTCAAATCGTCAAACCCCTTTGCATCTCTTGGCGACTCGCGGATTGCGATAGTAGTCATCTCGACGACGGTGGCCCAGACACCACCAGCCCATCCACGCACAGTTTTTCCTTTCGCAAAAGTCAGTCTCGGTTGTTTAGTAATATAGTATGGGGCCCGATGGCTCTCACCTGCATTTTCCACCACTGTCTTGCAGCGGTTGTAATCCAGTACTGCATCGGTAAAAGGGCGCTTAGGGACGGTAGTGGCATGACAATGGTGGCATTGTTCACGAGCGGTCTCATCTGTGGCCAGAATTTTGGAAGGCACCGGACTCTCCTGAGGTTCCGATAAAGCGCAACTCACCTGCTCAGATTCCTCCCTACCAAGGCACGGAGCTTTAGACAAGCGCTCTACCGTGTTGGAATATCTTGAGTTGCTTGAATCCGTATTCATCTTGCAGCTCCGGGGACCTGATGCAGGCGGAGTCAGCAATCGAGCCGAATGAGGTTGGAAAGATGAAATCTTTACTGGATGATTGAAATAGGCAAGAAGTTTGAATGTAGGAGCTTGAGGTGGGCTGTCTCGTGAATTAGAAGCTGGAACATGGCGGGCTTTGATGTATTGATATATATTGGAGAATGTCGCCAACAGTTTTACGATCTGGTGGACGGCCTGAACTGTAGCTCTATGCAGGTGGGACGAGGAAAACTTCCGTCCAAACCACAGTCGATTGGATGGATGCCAAAGTAGGCAAGAAGCTGCATTTTTATTGGTCCGCTAAGTTAAGAGAGGCGCATGGCATACCGCAACACGGTAACCTTACTTGGTAAGTGCGGCCCCATGGTATTGCCGTTTTCTCTACCCAATTCCAAGACCTAACTGTACAGTTTGACCGAACCAGTAGTAATGGGACAACTGGGAGCGTCTCTCGCTCCATTGCGCTCCTACGGTCCATTGCGCTCCTACGGTCCATTACGCTCCTACGGTCCATTGCGGTCCAAGGGTCCATTGCGCTTCATGAGGACGAAGGTTCTATATAAGCTAGATAGTTTCCTTACTTAGGTAGGAGCTGGAATTTGGCAGGCGCATTCCACTGTCTCAGGCTTTACGAAGGCGGTTCAAAAGTAACCACAGGTGGTCCGTGCATCATAATTATCTCAACCCAAAAATAGGTGTAAACAACTATGTAAAAGTAGGAGTAATGCAATCCACACACCCTTATATCGATGAGGCTCGTACAGCAGTCTTTCTTCATGATTAATAATTAATATTGGAAATATATATCTTTTTGCAATGAATAATATTGGGGTGCCGTGCACGGACCACCTATGGTTACTTTAAAATCTCGCCTTCGTAGTGCATACCACAACATACAGTAACCTACTTTGAAGTACAAGTACGTCAGGCTTTTGGAACATACTAGGGCTTCCACCACTCGGAAATAGCTGTTCAAGGATCTGCCACTCCGGTTCCCTACAGGAAGAACTGTATTACTGTACTTATTTATTTGCTTTGTACAGTATGGTTGTTCCCCTCCACCGCCACTTGTGTCAGGTCTCCGTTTCCCCACTAGCACTAAAGTACGTGGTGGGTGCCACTAGCGGCCGCCCGATTTCTTTCTTTCCTGAGAAAGAACGCGAGTACACTGGATTGTGGACTACTTTAGTATTTGCAAACCGGCTCTCGAACGGGACAGGTGCATTTATCCCAATACAGTCACCGAGCGAGATACAGCCCAACCATGGCGAACCGTCGAATACTGTAGAGTACCGTACTTTGTACATTACAGTACAGTAGCAATTAAACACCCAATTAGCCTCCCCGGATATACTTTGGATTGCTTGGTTATTCGGCGAGAAATCGGTACCTAGAGGTGGTGTCGGAATGGAGAAAGATGGCAGGTACTGTACAACACCAGCAATTGATCCTGTAAGGCAACTGACTGACCAATGGGCAAAAATTTCCAGCAGCTAATCTTGGTTTACTACGTACAGTATTACAGTATTACAGTACGTACTGGAAGACAAATCTTGACGACGCTTTTGTCAAGCCTGGCGAGTTTCGAGAGCTTCGAGCTTCCCCAAGAAACTTTGCACTGCGCTAGTCAGCGCACGTGATAACATAATTCATCATTGCGGAGAGTCTAATTATCTCAGTGCTTAAATACTTTATATTGAATTTTAGTTTTTACCGATAATTTACGCTGGTTAGCTTTTATTGGCTTAAGTGCTGAGTTAGGTAGATTAGTTAGCTTACGTGCCAGGAGAATTCATGGCCATAATTGTAGTATTATTCATGTCAGTGATTCTGCATTAGGAAAAGCGCGATGCGGCCACTAGTGCATTACTCTGCGACCCCACACATCGACACGAACATCACGAACATCGACACTCGACACACGAACATCAACATAATGGAAGACTTCAATCAACCTAGTCCGGAACGAATCGACTTGCTTAGGCGCCTGCAAGAGAAAATAGGCAGCGTATCACCACACTTTTGGGCTGCGTGTCAGATTTGTGACCTTGGTTGCC
>JAPZPB010000158.1:67657-80478 GCA_037952635.1 Bryoglossum gracile | reverse complement strand
CCTTATTATATGACTTCTCCCAAGTCACTACTAAGAGTTCTCTGCCTTACCCGCTGGTAAGTGAGCCTCAGGCTCCTAGCTGACACGTGCAATTGTTACTTCGTAACAAGTTCCTTATAGTAAGCATATTATTATTTATCTTAGTCTTAGCTATTCCTATTAAATATAAGAGAAGGTGCTTATCTTTAGTCTTAGATTCGCATTTTATAAGGTTTTTCGAATATGCTATATTAGCTTTACTTCCTGCTTTTATATAAAAAGAATCCTGCCCTACTTTATATAGTTAATAGAAAGTAGTTAAAAGGAGGAATATTCTAGTTTATTAATGCTATTTAGTATTCTTAGTAATAAATACTCTTATTTAATACTATAAAGCTGCCTAGTCCCTACGTGGGTTACTATTTATAAAGAGGGGGAGCAAGAGGCAAGATTGTATATTAAGGATCTAGTAAGAATAAGAGTAAGTAAAAAGGGAGAACTAAAGGAGTAATATTGTTAAATATAAGTAATTTAAGTATATCGTTAAGTTAAGTTAATATAAGTTATTATAAACGTTATATTATAATATATTTTATAAAAGATTGGATGCCCCCTTTAAAAAGAGATCCCGAAAGCAAATATAAGGAGGGTAAGGCCATATGAGAAAATCACCTGATCTCAGCCCTGCTACAATATATTTAAACTAGAGAAGCATAATAATAAAGAGATAAGCTAAGTTAACTCCTAGCTATCTTAGACTTAATAATATCCTTTGCCGTTAATCTTAGCTATAGATTAAGTCTTCTCTTAATAGAGTCAACGAATACTAGCTATTAAGACCGCAATTCTTAAATAAATCTTACCCGACGTTTCGTCTCTCTTATTACACTCCGCAATTGAATCCGTTAAAGTGTTAGGGCATATATATCTCTTTAATCACAAGCGCATCCAGTCTTGCTACAAGCGCCGCGTGGGAAAGCTCCGCTGCCTTGACTGATCCTGTTGTGCCGCTGGTGAACAACCGCAAGGCCGTTAATGAGCTGGGATCCTTGCCGTGATTCGGGTTCCGCCAGGTACTCTTATCTGCATCGAGAAGGCTGCTGAAAAGGTTCTGGCCATTGTTATTCTCAAAAAGTTGCTCTAGGCCAGGCGGATCAAAGACGAGTATATGAGACTTGTCCATGCCCACGTTTGCCGCCGTCGTCAACGCCAACCCCAGGAACTCTGGGGCGACAAACAGCCATTTCACCTGTGCCACTGCGATGTGCGTGGCCAGCTTGTCCGGTTTTTCCGACGGCGGGATGCCTATGAACGTCGTCCCCGCTGCGATAGCACCGTCCGCGAGCACATAGTAGTATAGTTCATTGCGGCTGAGCAGGCCGACGCCATCCTGCTCGACGACACCCAGAGCGCGCAGCCCAAATGCAATTCTCTTAACAGCAGATGCGTATTCAGCCTAAGAAATTCTTCGGTCTGGTCGATCGGCGTTATACAAGACAGGAGAATGAATGTTTCCAGGAGGGGAAGAAAGAATGCGAGTAGTGTAGTCCATTGCTCAGAATAGTACAATTGATTGACTAATCGATCAAATTTTGGTCTCTTGTCTGTCTTCACCACGCGTGCTTCCTGTCTTTATGACAAATAACCGCTACAAGTGTCTATAACGAAATGAAGGTGTTAATCGAAGTCGAGTAGTCAATAATCATGTCTTTTTCCCTCCTTTTTTCCTCCTGGAACAGATCCTGACACGTTAGGGATGATGACTTTTTGACAAGTTGAAAGATGATTATTGCTTACATGTCAGCTGCATATATGGCTGCAGTCATCAGATTTTGGAAAGCCAGCTAACACGACCAGGGCTAACCAAGACCCTGGCCTGCCTGACCCAAAGAACCCTCAATCTGGATATACTTCCTCTTGTGCAATTTTCGCTTGCTAATAGATACATCGGCCCCGTAGAGCACAGCAACTTGAGACGCTTCCTGAGCTCGTTCAAACATGTCTAGCATGTCTAGCGGACTAGACAAAAAGGTGCGCGTGATTGGTGCTGGAGGTCTTGGCCTGGCCGCTCTGAAGAACCTTTTGGAGGCAGGTTTTGATGTGACGGTGTTCGAGCGGGCTGGCTACATCGGTGGCCTTTGGCACGCAACCACAGATCCGGATCAGGTATCGGTCCTTCCGCAGACCAGAGCCGTCCTTACCAAATATTCGGTTCGTTCGCCCATTCTGTCGCTAAGTTTTGGCCCCTTGATTAAAACATGGGACATCAGGTCGCATACACCGACTTTTCTATGAGCGAAGGTAGGTGAAAGTGGCATGCAAGATATGGAGCATGAGGGATCATTTCGTTGACTTCCTCCTGTAGATTCTGATAGATTCCCATAGATTCCCAACTGCAGCCCAAATGTGCGAATACGTCGAATCATATGCAAAACACTTCGACCTCCACCGACACGTCCGTCTGAACACCACGGTGGTCAGGGTCCGAAGGGATGAAACCGACAGCAAATGGCTCATCGAGGTGCGGCCAACGGCTTCACATTGTGTGCCGACTGAAACAGCTTATTCGATATCGGAATCTCGACATGAGCAATTCCCATCTCCGTCTTTGGACCTGAGCCGTTGCTGCTATAGCCTGAGCTGTAGGTGAGCTAGGCTGAGCAGTGAGTCCAAGGAGGTGGGCCATGCTGTTTGGGCTCCTCGGCTACGACTGCCGCCGGCTAAAATTGGAAAAAGTAAATTAGGGATGCTTTGATTCCGGTCTTGATGTTGTCTAGTTGGTAGAATTGATAAGGCTGCCTAGGCACATGCAAAACGTTTGTTTTGTGGTGACCGTTCGCGACCAGACCTGCAATGATGCCATTTTTGCATGACTCACCATTTACACATACATCCCCGCGTCTTGTGCCGCAATATTGCAGGATTGTGTTTTGCCTGATAGTGTTCGACCTCTCATACCCTGCTCGCCCGGATTCGTATGTGTGTGCATAGCCGTATCCTCAGTCTGCCGACTTGAATGCAAAGATAACCCTGTAACCCTGTAGCAGAACAATGAGCCAGGCCTTACTAATTGATCTTTAAAGGTTTCTGTTTCCCACATCCAACCGAACATTTAACCAGTTTTCGCAAAGTCAGCGAAGCAAATCACAAACCTTCAAAGCCTTTTATCAAAGCCCGTACCAAAACCTCTAAGTATGTATGACAGTATTCATAGATTGCTTTAGGAACCCAATACTCACAACATCTATGTAGACTTCAAAATGCCCAACGCGGATGAGCAGGCGAAGGAGCAAGCCGAAGCTGCTAAGAAGGCCGAAGCCGAAAGACAGCAACGCGAGGACGCCGCGGCAGTCACGAAAGGGCTGAGCGATGAGAAGACCATAAAACAGTTATCGTCAACTGGAGACGCCGCGAAGAAGAAGAGGGGAAAGTAATATGGGTGCTGATGCTCATCACAATGAGCTCTTGTAGTTCCGAGGCAGGAAGTCGGTCGTAGTACCAGTTGGCGCATAATACTTTCGTAGCGGTCCAAATGCCGAAATACTTCGTAATCCACCAAAGGTCACGTGTGAAAACAATAAATCCCTGCCATCAGCTTAATCACTTGCTAGCGGCGGGCGCTATCGGCAACTGAAAATAGCTTACAACCTCACAACAATCCTTAGACTGATTAATCCCTCGCAAATTCTTCCTTTCAACGTCTTCGGTATTGAACATGAATGGCGCTGCTCCAGAAATTGGACCGGCGCCTTCCGGCCTCAGGGATCCGGCGAACGCCCCAGCAGACGTCCCAGCAAAAAAAGCGTCGGCATCAAAAGCACTCACCCTTCCACTTCTCCAGGGCAGAACGACATTAGCTGAGGCTCTTGAAGAGGAGGAGAATATGCTCTTCCGATTGGCATATCCCAGCCAACGCTTTGAATTCTTTCTTTGGATCTTACAACACCGCAAAGACTTCGAAGCTATTGTATCGTACCATCTATCCTTAGCCGCCAACGAGATTTGTCGATTCGGAGAAGTCGGAGAGTGGAAACACGGCAGTTTTAACGTTTGTATACCGATATACATTGATAATTGGAGCAAGTCTCCAAGGAGAAGAGTACTGCTTAGGGTGCCTCTGCCCTATAAAGTGGGAGAATCGGCATATCCTGGTAACGCGAACGAGAAACTACGCACCGAAGCTGCCACCTTTGTCTGGATTGAGGACAATTGCCCCGATGTCCCAATACCTTACTTATGGGGTTTTGGGTTTCCAGGCGGTCAGAGTGTATGAATCCTCTTTGTAGTATTTCGGATTAATCTTTTAGAACATATGCTAATCTAGATAGTTTATGAGGCCTGAAAACGCACCTTTCAGCACGAGAATGATCTGGCATCTTCGACGTGCCATATCATCGTTCTTAGGATCTCCCCTTCCTTGTCGATATATAAGCTATAGCCGTCTAAACATTCTAGAGCATGGATATCTGATTATGGACTATATCGAGACATCAGATGCGGAGATGCTTTCTGAGACTTGGGCTAACCTTTGTCAAAGTCAAGACTTGAGGGTCAACCTTTTCCGGGATCTATCTCGCATTATCCTTTCGTTAAGTCAGTTGCCTCTGCCTCGCATCGGGTCCTGGACAATAGACGAACGAGGTGTCTTAATGCTAGCAAATCGTCCATTGATTCATCAATTTCAGTCCCTAGAAAATGAAGGCATTCCGACTAATATAGCGAGGACTCTTACCTATACGACTGCAGATGCATACTATATTGATCTCCTAGCATGTCATGATAATCGCATACGAAACCAACCAAACTCTATAGTCGACGAAAAAGACGGTCGCGCACAGATGGCGAATCTATTCGCGATGCGAGGGCTTCTTCCCCACTTCACAAGCCGAGACCTTCGGTATGGACCATTTGTGTTTAATCTCACTGACTTGCATGGAAGCAATATCTTTATCGACTGCGATTGGCATATCAAATATATCATCGATCTCGAGTGGGCATGCTCGCTTCCTGTAGAGATGCTGACTCCTCCGTATTGGATTACTAGCCGTGCGGTGGATGAGCTTGAAGGTGACGAGCTTCAAATATTCGAAAAGGCATACCAAGATTTCACGGATATATTCGAAGAAGAGGAGAAAAATTTCTCTCCCACTTATGGTAGTGCTACATACCGCACCGATATTATGAGGAGAGGTTGGAAGATTGGAAATTTCTGGTACTTCCACGCACTAAAAAGCCCCAAAGGGTTGTTCAACCTTTTCCAGCAACACGTGCAGCCAATATTTGAATCGCGACGCGATAATTTCACGCCACATGTCGACGAATTTGCGCAGATGGTATCGCCCTATTGGGCTTCTGATGCGCGAGAGGCTATCGTTGCAAAACTTGCGGACAAAACGAAGTATGAGCAAAAGTTGCGAGAATTGTTTGAGAAGGGTGAGCCAGTCTAATAACAAATCCTCAGCCTGAGTACGCGATCAGAATGATCAAAATGACTTTGATGGAGTGAATATCGGCGACCTTTATCCTGGCTAGGATTCAATGTAACTTGTAGTATGATAATTTGGTAGACAGGATCCTTTTAGATATTTTCCGACCTGTGCGGAAATATTTCGACGAATAATTCTGTGACCGGTTGGGCTGGGATTAGCCATCGCGCCCCTATTCATCATGAAATCATGACCAGCGACCCCCTCTACTACCCTTGGTCTTGCTTCTATTTACGTCTATGACATGTCCCGCATCAAGAAGTGCCTTTCTTGTGTCCTTTCCTTGTGTGTGGCTCATTGGCAGCGCTGCTGCTGTCCATCTCGTGTCAATATACCTTCAGTCTCCCCGGTTCTGTTTGATGGCCAGATTGTAAGCGATATCTGGCAGGGCCACACTATCAACCGTTGAGAGAAATACTCTCAGACGATCATAGTAGGAGCGGACGGCTTCCGTCGACTTTCCGGATATATAGACAGGATAATGAGACCAAGCTGGAGGGGATGTGGAGGGAGAAGTGGCTTTGGTGGCTTCCTGAAGGACAAGAGCCGAGTTACTCCCCGACGCACCATAGTTGTTGATCAGTGCTATGCGTCGTTTTGAGGCTCTCCACTCACTTGACTGCGTCGGTATCATGACGTGATCTTGACCAAGGGGCTCAATCTTGGGGTTGAGACGAGTGAAGTTGGCTTGTTTAGGTACTGTTTTTTTCTGCATCATCAAAACGGTTTTCAACAGGGACGCCACGCCAGACGAGGGTCCTCCGCTCATTTAAGATGCGATAGGCCTATATCTCGTGTCACACTGACGCAAAAACAGTAACAATCACGCTCCCAGAGTGCGACTCAGTTCCGTTCATATCGGATCTAGCCCAACTGAATGTGCCTGCCATGTTGCTTGAAGTACGAGGATGCTGGCATCACAATAACATCGGTATGTTAAATCCTTTCCACGGCCCCTGTTCCTCAGCAGACTGACACAGCATTACAGCTCCTTTACGCCGCATCGTCACCCGCAAAATCACCCTCTCCGATGGCATCGTTCTTCCGAAAGGCGCATTCGTCACCTTTGCCGGCCAGAACCTAGATCCATCTGTATATTCCAACCCCAACGTCTTTGATGCATCCCGTTTCCTCCGTCTCCGAGGGGAGCACAGTAATGGATTTCAATATACAGGACTCGCGACCGATATGATTCAATTTGGGTACGGTTCGTGGGCATGTCCAGGTAAGTCTACTTATCTCAAGCCAAACTGGAAGTTCAATCTAAATTCCATTTGGCGGGCCGCTTCCTCGCTGCAACGGAGCTGAATACCGCGCTTGTGTTTTTCTTGTTGGAATTCGACTTCCGGTTGGATGAGGCTTCGCAAGAGTATACACGGCATTTCTGCGGGAGCGAATATGTCGAACCGGGCCGCAACGGTCAAAGTGCGGCGTAGGGAGAAGAAAGATATTGAATTAATGGAGATGCTAGACTAGCAGGCGCATTAAATTTTGAAGGGCATAAACGGGCTGATCAACTCGTTATACTGCCTTCGTTGAGGGTGTGTAGATGTGAGATCTGAGACGTGATAGCTTCGAGATTCTTTCAGCAGTAGTATACATGAGTCTCGTGGTCACAAAAAAGCTTCCATGGATATATAATTAAACGAATAGATATAACATGCGTAATAAAAGCGCTAGCAGCGTGCCCATCAAATTATTCATCCCTTTTAGCTTGGGTAGAGCGACAATGGCGATCCGCGCTCTGTCGCCTGTCTCTTGCTGTAAGACTACAAGGCTTCCTTAAGCAGTTGTTAGACGCTGGGTGTGCTTTCGAATAGCCGGCGTGAGCTTTACCTTGACTTTGGTAATAAATGAAAAAGCCTTATAACTGAGGGTAAGGGGATATTTATGTATGGCGCGCTTAACCGGCCCGACGATTCTCCCGCTTGTTGGTCATGTATTCGGCTAGCACAGCTTACGCTGCTCCTGTATATATATGGTCCCTATGGCCCTCCTCCTCTCCCTCTCTCTCTTTAATCGAGTCGTTTACTCTCAACTCGACATAGTAGCGCTAGTTCTTAATCAGAAGTTTTCAATATTCGGCAAACTGTTTGATAGACTTAATTATTGCGTCTGTATCCAAGCAATAGCAAGCACCATTTTGGAGATCATTGGTCTGGTATCTGGCGTTAAGATATTGCGGGAATCTCATTCTGCGACTCCAAGAATCTTGCCATGTCGGACAAAGCCAGTTCTCTCGCATATCACAGGAGTGTCGGGTCATCCAGCCCTAGCTTAGTACGCATTGGGATCTATGAAGGATACAAGGCAGAAGATAGAAAACTAACAAGAAACAGTCTGAGATGAGTGTCGATCCCTACTATACCCCTGACTTCAGTTTGGGCATGAGAGCAGAGACACAGCAGCTATACCGACCGGACGATCGATCGCCTTGGAATAAGTCTCTTCCGGACAAGACTGCCACGGATTTCGAGGCTGGCTCCTACACCCAAGAGTGCGCTCTTATTGTACGCCGCGAACCCCATCCGATCACGAGCCAAGTTGCGCTACATTCCATTACTGTCCAAAGCCCCTTGATCAAGAAGGTGCTCGACAGCGCATTCAAAGGCTTCGAGGGTCTTAACACCCAACTGAATCAGCTAACCTTCAAGGCTCCCTTCCATCCCTTTTATTATCGATGGCATCTTCTCGAAAAGCTTCGCGAGGACGAGCAGGATCAGGGAACCAAGGATCACCTTGATCTCTTGTATCTCGTCCTGAGCGCGGAAATCATGCCGCACATCGAGGCTATGAAGGACCTAACCAAGAACAAGGTGATTAGCTTTGACTACTTGTGGACTATTTTTGCCCCTGGCATGGAATTGTACACCAAGCTTGATAGCCAAGACCGCCTCATGGAATTGACGAATAGTCGATATGAAGCTAATATGGGCGGAGAATTCTTTACCTTGGAATGTCGATATATTGATTGCGATGGGGTAAGCTTTGGTTACGTCTCAAGCTCAGTAGAAATTGGCAAATTTGATGGCGTGAAGAAGATCGTCAATCTCGACGTGTTTCCCAGCCATCTTCACCCAAATGTTGAGAACCTGGTCCATCAACTGCATGATCGCGGCGAGAAGCTCGAGCAACTTAATGGATTTCACCATATGTCGTACTCGGGATTCTACACCGCAAGATCCTCTAGACAAATTCGGAAACGCCATGTAAGTAATTGGGTATATTTTGCTGGCTGCAAAGTGCTAACTAAGGGTTGCTGGCAAGGTGGAAAATAGTCGTATTATCATCGACTCGCATACCTTCAACATTTATGGTTCGCCTGGGCCTGGCCTAGGGTCGATCGAGTCTGATATGCATGTGGACTCGGCTGATGACCAATTACTCGCTGGCACTCACAATGTGATATACAGAGCGACCAGTCAGGCCTTCCAAGAGTACCAGAATGCCTTGGAAAAACATGAGAGTCGTCAGGAGGAAGAATATTCAGGTTTGTTGACGTGGGCTATATGCCTGCTTCCTATCTATTGATATCCACGAGAACCATATTTGACATTAGTAACAGCCAAAACCCTGAGTCCTAAGCAACGCTTACTCTGCACTCCGGTCGTACGTGGCTACTGCCTGGCTTTCAAAACATGGGGTAAGAGCTCAATACAATTAAGATCCTAGTCTCTTTGCTAAGATGGGCATTGATTCCTTAGCTGAGTTCTATGTTGAGAACGTTTGCCCAATACGCTGGAACGAGAACGCTTTCCCCAGTCTTGTTCTCCCCCATGGTTACAAGGAAATTATCCGTGCCTTTGTTGAAGAGCAATTGTCCCGTGACGATAAGTTCGATGATATTGTTTATGGAAAAGGTGGGAAGCATAGTCTTGTTGACAATTCATGAATGAGAATGAAATTGCTAACCACGCAAGCACAGGTCTGGGCTTCATTATGTTGCTAAGCGGAGAACCTGGTGTTGGGAAAACACTTACGGCGGAATCCGGTGAGCTTACTCAGTCTGATAGTCGACTAATGGTGTCTTACTAAAAGACTCACAGTTGCCGAGGAGATGCGTCAGCCGTTGTACTTGATGAGCGCAAGCGAACTAGGAGAGACGGCTGCTGAGGTTGAAGAATCGCTCGAGCAAATTCTGGAGCTGACCAGCAAGTGGAATGCTATTTTGCTGCTCGACGAGTGCGACATGTTCCTCGAGGCTCGCTCGGCCACCGATATACGGCGCAACCGCCTTGTCTCTGGTGGGTTTATAACCGCTCCCCTCAGCCCTAAAATGCTACTGCCCCCCTGCCAAGGCTTACCTGTCCACCTCCTTTAGTTTTCCTGAGGCAGCTTGAATATTATCGAGGCGTCATGTTTCTCACTAGCAATCGTATCAACGACTTTGACACTGCCTTTGAGTCGCGAATCCACTTGACCATACACTATCCGGCCCTGGATATCCCGAGCAGGCTCCACATATGGAAGATCTTTGTTCAGGTGGGAGAGTTGGGGAATCGGCTAAGCGATAAGGACCTCGAAACTCTGGCGAAGATTGAGGTTAACGGGAGACAAATAAGAAATATCATCAAGACGGCTCGCTTGCTGTCAAAGCAGGAGAGGGCTCCTTTGGCGATGGAACATATTACGATGGTGCTAAAAGTCAAGAAGGGATCTTTCATTTAATAGTCTATCTACAGCAGAGATGATATCACGATAGAAAATCGTATTATTAAATTTGTAGCCATAGTGCGTTTGAAGAAAAAAGCAAAAGAAATGAAGAAAAGATGAATTTATTTAAAACAGCTATTAATCTAAATTGCCTGGCTTGCTGGCTCGAGTTTGTGAGAGATGCTACAATTACCCTAATACACTAGCCAATTTATATGACTATTATAATACTTCTTTTTTTTTATTTTAAAAAAGCTATACCTTGAAGCAAAAACGGTAACTTAAATATTTATTTTATTAATTTTTAATTTTGATTCTTTAATGTTTTTACTTTGTTTTCTTATAAAGCATACTTAATATTTAAAGCCCAAGTAATTAACAGTGAAAACTAAACCAAATTAAACTTAATTAAATTCTGTTACAAAATATAATTAAAAGTAAGTTAATTTTTTTAAAATTATTAATACAACCTATAATTGAACTTAATTATATAATTTATATTATATATAATCTTAATTAATAGTAAGGAGTAGTTGAATTGGTTATATTATACTTCAGCTTATATATTAACTTTTGGGATATAGTTAAAGAGGAGGTAAGGTTACTTAACAAGCTGTACTAATTATATAAACGAGAAACCAAGGGCAATATAACTGTAACAAGTGATTTAATAAGAAAAACAATTGTATAAAAGAGTATATAAATGAGAGCGGAAGTAAGTGAGTCTCCAGCAGTCCCAAGTTCTTTTCATATCCGAATATAAGAGGTCCTAGCCCTGGAAGCTTAACTAAAAGAGAACCGACTGTAATAAAACGCCCTTATAACTCTTTCCCACCATACATCTCCCTACCCCAGAATACAATCGTCCTTTAATTACAAGTCCATTCCGAGAATCAAACAGTCTAGCCGTATATCGTATGTAATCGAATCAACTTGAAAACAATCCTCGAATCCAAAGAAATTAAGAATTATTTTCGTGTCACAAAAAACTACAGATATCCGAGCCATGCAGAACCCTTATAGCCAGCAAATAAATCATGCTTAAGATTAAAGCGATCAGAGTTTAGGCTGTCTTGCTAGAGATTACTTGGTTGCTTAAGCAAGCTCGCTGGCAAGGCAAGCGGTGACTCAGTAGGTTTTGCACTCGTCTCGAATATAACATGTTGTTTAACGGTACTAGCTCGTCTATTCTCGACGAATCCTGATCAATTTTGAGGGAAATATCGAAAGTTTCTCCTCGATTTTCGGATTTGAAACTGCTTCGTTTTAAGATGTTCTTATTTCTGAGCATGCCAGTTAGTCTCGTAATGCGAAGAGACTCTTTAAAATCCCAGTAACTTCTCTCAGTTTTTGGGAGTCCGATATATCCCGATACACTGCCTTACAGTAATAGAAATATTTTGAAGAAACAGATCTTTGAACCTCTGGTGGAGAACCCCCAGAAAGCATAGTTTGGCACAGATGTGCTACGAGCATTTGCTTGGTATATGCTGAAAAACAATACCCCTACTTTAGATAATAGGACGCGCGGAATCCAACCAGATTAATGGCGTATAAGTACCAAGTTCGTGCCTGTGTTCTACTGTTATATCTGTCCCTAAAATCTACAAGCATATTAGCCAAGACGGCCACTTGTCAATTAACACTATAATTCTGTTTCCAAGCTCGTCATTCTGCATCCTATGGAATGACCGCAACGAACTCTCTGTGATTGCTAGCGAAAAGTCTACAATTGCTTCCAACGCCCCGAAACTTTTCAGTTAAGGAAGCTTGTACGAATTAATTGTCACTTCAGATGAAAAATATGTGATGCTTATGAGATCTCACTCGTTTCCAAGGGCGTTGAAACTATCACTAGGAAATGTAGAATACAGAAGCGGGTTTATGGTAATTAGAAAATATCTAAATAAGTGAAATTGAGTTCTGCTCTGGGCAATAAGCAATGTGCAGTTGGAGTTGACAGCTCCACGAGTAGTCCAGACGAAGCAGCTTTTCTCACCATTATTTAGCTGTGTGGAAAGGTTGGGAGGAGACTGATGAGCATAGAGTCCGTTTACCTGGAATGATAATCTTCACGTCCTTGGTACCAGGGCTATTTAAAATCAGCTTTTCCTGATCTGCCTTCCGCTTTATCTTTCCTTTTCTTAATATTATAATCTATAATCACAGAATAATGAAAGTAGGAGGAATACCGAGGATGACGAAGGTCCAGGATCGATGTGATACTTGAAATCCACCCCCCCCCCCGGCATTAGATCCCCAAAAGACTCATTTCAGGAAAGACTGCACATTGCCGGTCTAAGCAGCATAGAAAACCCAGCCGGACATACTGCACTTACGGCTACAAAACTAATAGGGGAGATGATTATAACAAGAGTGACAACTCGCGCTGTGGCGTTGTTATTAACTGTGTCCTTTGTTAAGCTCCATACATTGTAGTTGATTTTGAGAGCCGCTGCTTGGCTTTTCAGGTTCAGACTTACACCCACGTAGGTATATAGCATGCGCTTTTCCAGAAAACCCACGCTTTCCAAGTGGCCTTGCAATCGGCTCTCGTAATCGAAGCTCATATGCCATTAAAACCGGCCGGGTTGATCCCCGCAGGTCTTGAATGCGGAGCAGTGTTTATTCTTTCACAGATACTACGGTTGCCAGCAAGCAGCTCAGTCGTGGACTCGTGGTGTAGAGGTAGTGGGGGGGGGG